>WBNM01040172.1:143531-197191 GCA_013399055.1 Ramphastos sulfuratus
CCCGCCTAAAGAAAGATGTGGAGGGTCGCCGGCCGCAATACAGCCGTACCCAACGGCGGGCGAGTGGCTGGAGCCGCTTGGAAGCAGCCGAAGCAGTTGGGGGAGGGGGCCGCCCGCCTCCTCGCGCTCGTCAGAGGCGCTCCGCCCCCTCCCGGTGCCCGGCTTGTCGGGGCCGCTGCTGGCCAGCGTCCTGCCGTCGGCCCCGGGTCGAGGCGAGGCTGGGCGCAACGCGGGAGAGCGCCGATGCCGCTGGAGCGGCAGGAGGTCTCTGCCTTCTGTCTGCGGGTACACGAGTGCCTCCCAACCAAACATGTCGCGGACTAATGCTGGCTTTCCCTTGCTGGCGGGACACCAGCTCAGCCAAAAGCCCGCGAAATTGCCAAGGACTGTTTGGTGGTAAGCGAAACGTCTATACAGCACTGTAAGGGACTAGGTTTATTCCAACGGTAATCTAACATCGTTAGGGGGTTGTAAAGAACTTTATGTAAAAGAAAATGCCAATAATCTTACTCTATGTCTGTACCGCCATTCAAAGTCAGTATCAATTTATCTTATGACAATGCATAAAGCTGTGAGCATTTTAAAAATTAAGACACAGAAGTATGTATCACACAGTATCACCAAGGTTGGAAGAGACCTCAAAGATCATCAAGTCCAACTCGTTACCACAGACCTCAAGACTAGACCATGGCACCAAGTGCCACGTCCAAACCCGCCTTGAACACCTCCAGGGACAGTGACTCCACCACCTCCCTGGGCAGCCCATTCCAGTAGCGAATGACTCTCTCAGTGAAGAACTTTCTCCTCACCTCCAGCCTAAACTTCCCCCAGCGCAGCTTGAGACTGTGACCTCNACCTCCATTGAAGAGTTTTTTAATTAAGATCAGTGGTTATTTGGGTTAGTAATCATACATAACAGGAGTTAATGGAAGTCCCAAATGGATGTTGGGAAATTGATGGGAGAGAATTTTTTTTTTCTGCACTTCTAAAAAAAAAATAAAAATTGAAAAATTGAGCCCTATGAGTTCTGCAGTCCTGAAGAAGCTGGTGACTGGGCTTCAGTAAATCATCACTGACTTCACTGTGTACTTTGATAAATCTTGTTTTCAATTATGTGTCCAACTTAACATTTAAGGTCATTTTATCAAGCACTTTTAATTTGGTTGAGGCATTAATTGATTTAATACTAACATAGTTGACAAATCAAAAGTGAAGAGTTCAGCATCTTGTAAATGAAAAATCTGTATGATTTGCAGAAGTCCCCTTTATATGAATGTGGAACAGTTTTTCAATAAAGCAAGGGATGCACTGGTGTTTTTACACAAGTATGCACAAGGCCTGAGATTATTAAAAGAGGTAAGTGCCACCCTTTGATATCACCTCACTCGGTTGTGTGCCTGCATAAGCACTTAACTAAGGCGTGAATTTGCTAGCAGGAGGGCACAGGAGCTGGTCCAGTTTAAAATGTTACCATTAGAAAAATTGCTAGAAGGTCTATGTGCTGTTTTTTTAAAACACTGCAGACCTACAATAAATAAAATAGGGGCTATTTTACTGGTCCGAGTGAGTTCCATAATCATAAGCATCCAATATATGAAGTACACATACAATAAACAGACAAAAAGTAAAAATACCAAACCTTTGATAGAGAGCTGAAAAGCAGCTAGTCAGAAGTAGTCATGGTGTAGTCTTAGTTGTGATTCGGCATAGAATTTTAGAACAATCTGAGAGCGTTACCATTCTATCTAAACATTATTGTTGTTACCACAAGTGGTGAGAAAAGGTCTGGAAGGATGACCTGGACGGGTATTTTGTTTGTTTGCTTGGTTGTTTTTTTCCCAAAGCATGAAAACAAAGTAACATTAATTCTGGTACAGCAAAGCTAAACACTTGACCTTCAACCTTCCTGAACTTCAGTACTTTTCTAATTTTTCAAGGCAGGGAAGATTATTTCTCCTCACCCCCCATCCCGAAAGTGTTATGTTAGTTTTACTAATATGACCTAAATAATTACGATGACCTTGGAATTTTTTTATTATTTATTTTATTTCGTTTGGAAGATCTAATGGCCTGAATTTTCCTTTCTCCCTGTATTTCCCGACATCTTGACTCATGGGAGGTGTTCCCTCTTGGGGCATACCCGGAGTGAATGACAGTGCAAAGGCACATGGATGACCGAGGCTAAACCACGCCATCTGTGGCTTGAATGCAGAAAGAGCCTCGTGAAAAAGAAAGCGAAGGACTTCTCAGATTGTGTTCCGGGGACGGAGGTCTCAAAACAGTTGTGCAGACGATACCGATTCCTATGTTTTCTTATTTAACCTAGGTGAACGCAGGACGTTGTCGTTTAAGCCAGCGCTAGCGGATACCGCGCGCCCCGCCAGGCCGACAGCCGGGGCTCTTGGCAAGCGTGCCGTGCCCGCCATCCCGTGGGAAACCCGCCCCGCCTCGGCGTCCGCTCTGCCACCGCCCCTCCGCAGGCTCGCAGGGACTCTCACGCGCCGCCACTTCTCTGCCAGGCGTAAGTTGAGGGCAGGTTGGGAATGGCCCGGGCAGCGCCGCCCTCCTGGAATTCTCTGGCTGTGGCTGCCGGTAGGGGCGAGCGCAAGGGCTAGGGCTACGGTCCCCGATTGCTGCGGGGCGAAGGGGAAGGCTGGGCCGCAGTGGAGCAAGGCGGTTCCGGGAGGCCAAGACTCGGAGCTTTTTCTTGCCGAGCATGGCTGCGTTCCTCTTTCTCTCAGAACGTACGCACTTCATACAGCCACTACTAGACTAAAGGCAGCCGAGGGAGCGCTGGACGGTGGCGGGAAACGAGCCTAGCCCTGCGGCTTGTCTCCTGCCTGTGGGTGAGGGTGCGGCGGAACCCCCGTCCGCCTCCTCTCCGCCTGCCGCTTTGCGGCCTCTGTGGCAGCTCAGCCCCTTCCCCTCTCCTGAAGTGCTTCTGGGTCAATTTCCGCGCAGGAAAAGAGGCGAGTGGCAGGTGGGAGCAGGCGGGTTTCGGTGGATGACCTGGCAGCAGTGCAGTGCAGTGCAGCGCAGCGCAGGGCAGGGCAAAGGTCGCAGGAGACGTGAGTCGCTGCTGGTACTCAAGCGACAGGGGTATTGTGCTGCCCACGGCATGGCTCCCGACAATATAGATGACTCTGTCAGGTGAAAACCACCCTGTATCGTGCAAGCAGCTCTTAGCACTTAGTTATTTAAATGATACTTTTTATAGGTGAGGAATGCTGGGCCCCACATTTTCTCCCGGGTCACTGTAGTTTGTAATACAGCCAATGAAAATGCTTACTGTGTTTCAACTGATAGCAAATAAATTAAAAGAATTTCTTTTCCTTTTAGTATATATTTTGCATGGTGAGTAGAACACTTTAGAAGTAGTTCTTTAAGAAATGACCTATTTTTAATCGATGTACTTCTAAGTTTCAAAAGATCCAGCATCTTCTATTGAATTCCTTTTAGTAAGACGTTGGAATTATTTACCATTTAAAATTGCGTACAGGTTTGTGGTAAATCCCTTGCATCTGCTAAATACTTTCCAGAAAGAGAAATATTTGAAAAGTTCTTGGAAACTGTTACAAATAGAGATGCTTGTTTCCAGGTTCAAGGATAGTGGTTTAAGGTCCACTGCAGCACAAAAAGAGGAAAGGACATGTTGCCTGAGCTTACAAGGAAATTGTTTCAACCTGAACTTTTTCTATTTAGATGTCTACTTCATCCTGTCTTCTGGCAGCTTAGCTTGTTACTACCGTGAGGAGTGAATGTGAATTGATATTGTAGCTATTTTGTTCGTCACATGGACATAAGAAAATAGATCATTAAGTGAAGCAAAAATACGCTAATAAAAATACTTTCCTTAATGTTCTGTAATGCAATATGTGAAATCTTAAAACTAAGTTTAAATCTATCAGTATTCTCTTAAATGTATTTATTCAATGCTTAAATCTTTAAAAGAGGATTGAAAAAACAAAGCAAACCTGTTCATTTGGAGCTAGGACTCTTAGACATGGTCATACAAAAAGATTAATGACATCATTAAAGAGGAAATGCTTTATTTTCTTCTCTTTAGGTAGTTTGTATAGTTCAGTAATTCTGATAACTGTACTGCAGAGTCTTTTTAGAAGCTGTGGTGGAACAGTCAATCACTTCAGCTTCTGATTATTGTCACTGTACCTAACTTTCTCCATCTACATCTCAAAAGGAAACATAAAAAGCATTTTTAATTAGCTGGAAAATCTTCGGGGTAAACGTGTGAAATGGTCTGGTAAATGTAAATTTAATTTCTGGGACTTTGTGGAAGACTACGAGGTAGAGACTTCACAGTGGGTTTGACCTGTACCTTGTTCAATACACATTATAAAACTTCATAAGAAGTCTCAGCTAATTCTAAAATCATGTGGCTGCATACTATAGGGAAAGGCAAAAAATATTTTTTATGGAGATTGTATGTAATAAATAATGTCACAATATGTCATATGACTTTTTATTCTCTGGAGAAGCTGATTGTGCAGGCATCAAAAGAAATCCATCTGTATCCAATTCTATGGAATAATTTCAGTACCTTACATAGAATGCCTTTTTTTTCGCAGGAGACCTAATGTTTCCACCTGCCCTCACCATGATAATCTTACACCGATGAAATCATGTCTACAGGTAAAGAGCATTCAAGGTATATTGCTGAAGGTATGGTATATCCATCATTTTTGTTGTATGATGATAGTGTATGTATGATTGTATCTCTTCATTTGATGGGCCTTTTTATCTGGTGTAATATGAAATTCACCACCAGTGGTTTGTGTTATGCAGTTCAGAACTAGTTTTGTAGGTTTTAAAATACATAGTTATTAGCACTGTGTACAGATTTGATGATATACTAAGAAAATAGTGTTCATTGTTGGGATCTTCTGTGAGAAGGATCAAGACTGTAGGTTCTTCTTAAGCTTATCTTACTCAGAACATTGAAAAGTAGAGGGATTAATTTTTAGCTAGTAGTTATGCCTGTACTTAACTGCTTTAATTCTGTCTCGTTACAGATGCCTTGGAGCTGAATTATTCTTAATGAATTGACCTTACAGGATGCAAGAAAAAGATCATCTGTTTTTCTAGTACCTGATTTTGTCTTTCGTGGCAACAGAGTTTACTGTGAAAAGTGAAAGAAGGATCTTTCTGGACACTTTAAAGACAGCTGATAGGCATAGCGAAATGCTTTGTTTGAGGCAGGTTTGCTCGTTTGTGGTGAGACATTACCAAGCTCGGACTCTGAGCAGTGATCTGCTTTTAAGCCAGATAAATAGCTGCACGCACGAAGATGAAGTGTTCAACCTCATTGGAAAGAACAAGGTCAGACTTTCTGAAAAACATGTGGGAATTGCATTGAACATGCTGTGGCAATTGCAAAAGAAAAGGCCACTTCTCTTAAGGACTAGTGACTATATAAGAAATCACTCCCAGTTCCTTACCCTTTGCATTTTAGCAGAAAATAAAGTGGAACACATGGAAGATGAGGCTATAGTGGATATCCTGTATAGTATTTTGAGGTAAGCAGCATTATGTTGATTTCAACCTCTGTATCTTTTGTATTTGGTAATAAAATAAGATAGAATTTCAATTACAAAGCCATCCTCTAAGGGGACTGGGAGATTTCCCTGCCCTAGCTTCTATCTTCCCTGTGACATAATGTTCTGTGCCTCATGTTTTATATGCAAGCAGAAGCTATCTGTTTTGTGCTACCTGCAAAATGGAGTTACAGTTATTAATGCTTACAATTAGCATTAACTAGCGGTGTTACAGTTATTAATGTTTATGATTTGTTTGAATGGAGAGAGCAATAGAGAAGTAAAGTGTTCTGATAAACAATGACAGGACACATGTAATTTCTTTATAATTTTTAAAGCAAACTTCAAATTATTATATCTTTCTTCTGAAGGCTCAATGTTCAAGGCCATGATTCTCTAGTGGAAGTGCTTGTTACAGAAGCATGGAAAAGATTAGACAGGCAAGTACTGTACTGTGCTTTGTGAAAGGTATAAGATGCAAGTATGATTTGCTTTGCTTGAGGCTACACAAAGTTCTTGAGTATTTATAAGGTGTTTTAAACATGTATTTTAAATATAGGTTTATTTTTAAAGTTACATTTACATGTATGGAGGCTTTGAGTATTGATGGACTTGGAACACAAATGCTTGAGAGATTCAGAATGCCATCAACTTAAGATTTTTAAATATATTATCTATGTAGATTTATGCATTTGAAGTAATTTGCAGGCTTTGATTTTCGCAGTTTTAACTTAGTGCTTGCTGTCCAACTCTTGGATGGTTGTTAGAACCTTGCTCATCTCAATTTTAGTAAAAATCATTTGTATCAAAACTTCAACAGTTTTCCTTCTGTGAAGTTTTTTGTTGTTTTTATGTTGGTGTGGGTTTTTTGGTTTTTGCTTTTTTTTCTGGATATTGCAATTTTCATTTTTTAATCTCAGGTTAATGGCAGAAGCTAGTGTCAGTCTTGGCACAAGCAACATAGGATTGCCTCTCCCAGCTTAACACCTGGGGCATCTTGACAAGTAAATTAAGTGTAGCTTGAACACAAAATGACATTCAGGTAATAAATTGCTCACATTCATTTTAATTATTTCACATCATTGATTGAGAATGCAAATTTTGTAGGTTTCTTAGGCTGGTCTGGTTAAATGGATTTTCATAGAATTCCATATGCACAGTATGCCTTAATATGAAATACCTACATGTTTTGGCTAAGTCCAAAGTGTAAGTGACCAAATAGCAAGTGCTTAGATATTTTGTTACCTGGTTTTGTGATTTCAATATACCCTTGTCTGGTATATAATTACTGAAGTAAATGTTTGTCCTTCATTATTCACTAGAAATAAAAGGTAAATATTCTGTCTGTCTTTGGTGTCTTTAAAGGCTTAGCTTGCAAGCTCTGTCTAAATTCTCACTGTGTTTACACAAGCAACAGAGGCATTTAAGTCCTGTAATTGGCAAAGTAGCTCATATTGTGGACATGAAACTGGATTCTATACAGGATATAAGGTAAGTGTCAGTATGAGATTGAGTATCATGAGAAGCGGTGCCACAGTTACTAGTCTGCCTTTGCTGAGCATTTTCCCTTTTCTCAACTGTAAGCTGCTTTTCTTCAGTTTGGGATTTGTTGGAAAGAGGTGATTATATTCATGCATTGATTTTCATGGACGGATATGCTTAAGTGAATGGATTTTCCTAATGTTTTTGCAAAGAATTTCTTTAGAACCACTTTTAATGCTTTTAATTAAAACAAATATTCTACTTAGAGTGGAAAACCAGCAAATATTTCTTTATCCTGATTGTAAATTTACATCACGAGAAGACATTTTTACTCCTTGGCATTGATAGTTTCTATGACATGGATGTAGTTTAATATTGTGAATAATAATAAAGAGTCTTAAAGAAATGTGATTTTTATTTATCTTCAGAACTTTTGTTTGTTTGCTTTTTGTCAGATTGAATTCATTGATTCTTGTGCTAGCATGTCTAGTGCATTACCCTAATACTTAAAATCTCACCCTAGCCAAATTAAGTCCAATCTTTTTCTTGCCTTTATTTCCTCTTGGCCATTATAGCAAAGGCTGCTTTTCCTTTATTTTGCTTTTTCCAGCACCAGCAGTCCCAGTGCTTATTTCTGTCCCGTTGAAGGGGACTGCATTTTAGAAAAAATTACTCTCCCTGTGCTCATAACGTTGTTTTTTTTTCTGTAGGTAGGGATTTTTTTCCTTAGGAGTGACAATGACTCTTCTTTCTAATGTGTTACTAGATACTGGTTTGATTTTTTTGGTAGTTTCCATTGAACATTAATGACATTTTTGCAAATTTCAATCAAGCAAGTCAGAGTCGTGCCTTAGGCAAATGCTTTCATCACATACAACTTTGTAAGGGATGGTTGAATAATCCCATTTGCTTCAGGAATTCACTGAAAGCAGAATTTTGACTTTTTAGTAGGGGAAATGGGGTTTGCTTATCTTGTTTTTTCTGCGTTGGATTTAAAATTCATTTTTATGCAGAAGTCTGCTACATCCAGACTAGTGCTCCTTTCTTGGGGTAATTTATTGAAGAAACCTATAATTTATTACTTATAATATGTTCAATGTTTAAATGTAAAATCTTTCGAATTTTTTAGGGTCTTATCAGTTTTGATGATCAGCATATCTGATGTTATCTCGCAGAGTTTTCGAGATAGATTGCTACACAAGGCTGAACAGCTCTTGGAAGAAAAGGATGAAACCCACTTCAACTATGCCAAAAGAATACTACAGTTTCTTCAGAATTTTAAACTGACATATCATCCATTGCTAGAAAAATGCAACAGGATTTTCATTAAAAGTGCCTCTTGCCTTGATGTACACAATATTAATCTTATTTTTGGATTGTACGAACAGTTGGGTTTTGACAGCGCTGAATTCCGCTTGGTTGCTAAACAACTGCTTTCTGAAACTGTAGATGATTATTATGATCCTGAAACCTTTGTAAAGTTATTCTGTACTCTTGGTCCTATGTCAGGATCCAAGGTAAGAGAAAGGTAAGTTTTTTAACAATTTTGTTTATGAAGTATGTGTAGTCTTGCACAAAAATCTAAAATGTGCCATGTTTGTGGGAATTACTGAGTCTGTATGTGGGCTGAGCATTAGATTTTCTAGTTGTAACTTTTGTAGCAGTGTGTAATTTCAGTATGGATACACTGTTATACCAGTTTGTCTTAAAACAGTCAAATGGAAAGCTGGATCCAGTAATCAAGATGTGTGTGAATGCCATTTTGTAGTTCTGTCTCTTAGACTACAGCCTTCCTTTCATGGTAGCTGGTGGTAAAAGAATTTCTGACTTTCCCCTGAGAAACATATGCATTAGCAGAAACAGCCTGAGTCTTGTCCTATCCCTTTTCGATGTACATCCTATTCTTTATGAAAGGTCATCAGCAGGGAACACTTCAGCATTTATTTAGCAATTAGAGCATAGTATTATGTGGCAGATTTTTCTCTGCCTGTTTTTCTTATGCTACAAAATTCTATTTGGGGGTGGTATTAGTCAGGAGTCTCAAAGTCTGCCATTTCAAGCAGAATTTGCTGTATTAATTACAATTAGTCATGTTTTCACACTTTTTCATCATGACTATTTGCCTCTACTCAGAGATCTGCAAGCCTGTGTTTGTTTTTAGTTCCAAAAGCTTTTCCTAGATTTTAAAATTATTTTATTTTGGGTCAAAATCAGTATGGGCTTTTAGTCATCATTGGCTTTATTTGCCACAGACCAGTTCAACTTATGTCTGATTTCATTATTTGTAGCTTGATGATTGGTTGTGAATTGTTTAGTTTCTTAGAGTACCTTCCCTGCTTCTTGTCTGCTTTCAGCATTGTTGGACTCGCTGGTTTCTAGCATCAGAACAATATGTACTGATTTAACACACTCACATCTCTCACCTGTGCCATACAGAACAAATGTTTAGGAGAAGGGTCAACAGAACAAAGATCTCTACTTTGGAGGAATTTGTTTTCCTGTATTTCCTCAAGTAATGTATGGGTTCTTTCCGTCATGGACAAAGAAAATGACTGCAGTCTTTGGAGATTTGGAACTGTTTTTCTTTGGAAGATAAATCTTCTATTTTCCTCTTTAGGTTGCTATTAACTGCAGTGCACATGGCAGAAGAATTTACGAGTCACCAAGTATTGCTAATACTGAGGACGATGCAGAAAATGAAATGCAGAAATTCTCATCTACTGAAAAAGTAATTTTTTTGATACTACTGAGCAGTTGTATTCTTTAGGTAAACCACTTCCATTTAGTGTGGATAACTGTATAATACCCATTAAGTTGGGAGTGAAGAGTGTGTCACTTGCACACAAATGCGTGTACACTATATATAAGTAGCTGTTGCAGATTTATAATATTACATCTTGACCCAGAAATAATTGAGGCAATTGGAATTTCATAGAGTGGCATTTAATGTAGTAGTTTTTAGCTTATTTACAAATGTGATCTGCTCTGAATAAACTTAGCCTCTAACAATTACTGTAAAGTGGTAAGATGAATGATAATACAGTAAGTAGTAGAGAATATGTCCTTTCTAGGAGATCATGTTACTGATATGAATCACTTCAGAAGTCATCATGCCCTACTGTGAACTATTAAGTCTTGTATCTTTAAGAACTTGGGCCAGATATTCTGTGGTTGTGAACTGAACGTTGTTTATAGGGAGAGGTAATGTCTTTCATACAATGAAGGGAAAAGCTATTAAGATTTTGAGCACATGACATGTAGCATCAGATATGTCACAGATGCAGCAGAGTTAAATCCAGGTTGTAAGCAATAAATGCATTGAGTGTAGTGTTTCCCTACAAATCTAGCCCTCTCTTGCAGCTTCAGGCCAACATAGCTATAGCGACCACTATTATAAAAGTGGGCACAGTGGTGCTGAAGTTTATTGGTCCGTTCTTGGTCCACTCTAAAATCTACAAGAGAAATTAGTAGGGTGAAGTAGCTGTTTTGGTGTGATGAGGGTTGTCTCCACTGATTGGAGAGAGGCTGCAGTGTCTTAGTGGAACACAGTCAAAACTGGGGTGGAGAGGAATGCTGATGTATGCAACCCTCCACCCAAGTACTTTGTACCATGGGACACCCCTTATTAATGTGAAATGTTGGAGTGTGCAGTATCTTCTGTATTGGTATAATACCATGTCATTTTTTTCTCTTTGTATTCAGAATGGCTTCTGTTCTGCACAAACACTTGGACAGCTATCATGTATTACAGTTGGTAAAGTTAACACAGTACTTGGTGGTGTTGCGTTGCCATGATCTGGACCTGTTTGCCAGACTAAAAATGTTACTATTTGGGTAAGTGTATATTGTTAGAAACTTAATATTTTAAATAACAAGCTAAGATGTTACACTGTTCTGTTTCCATAAGATATGAAGTAACAAATGGTGAAAAGTGTTTGTTTCTATATAATCATGAAAATCAGAGGATAGGAAGTGGTGGTTGTTTTGACTATAGACCAAATAGTACCTGCAGTCCCTTGGCTGCTGCAATATAATCACACTGAACAGGAATTTTGACTGGTACTTAATCGGAAAGCATAAGTGTTACTGTCTTCGTTTGCTGTTTGAATGAATAAGTAATGAATATACAGTAAGAATGGTGTGGCTGGGACAAGTGAAAGTGTGGAGCAGAAGCAGTCAAAAGAAGACTGAAGAACTGTCTAGTTAGTTCTCAGCTTTGTACAGTTGCAACATAGAGAAACCGTTACTGGAATTGTGGGACGAGATCTGCCACTGCCTCTTCCTTTGTTCAGCTGACTCTGTAGGAATGCAGTGCCCTGGCTTGTACGCATTTTTTGTGACCAGTGCCTTCATGTTCCTCAGGCACCTCAGAACATGGTGCTCCCTGCGACAGAAACCAGTGTCATTAATATTCTTGTTATTTGATGTGCAGCTTTTTACTTTCAAAAATTAATTTTCACGCATGTAATGTATTCTAAACATTGGACTTTTATCAATATTGATGGTCTGGTTTTTATTTCTGTCTCTTCCAGCTTTTTAATATCTAGTGTCATACCTGCTGATACCACTGCAATAATTCGTGTTCTGTCCATGCTTCCTTCCTGTCAAGTGGAGAAAGTCATCATAAACAAAGCAGCAGCAGTTTTACCTCAATGCAGGCTCCATCATTTGAATTGCATTGCTACAGCTCTTGTCAAATGGAATCATTATGACCAGTTACACTGGCAAAACAGTTCTGAGCTATGTGTAGATCTTCTGCAAAAACTAAATTACTCTGGATTTCAGAGGCTTCAGAAAGCCAGCGACTTAAATCTTCTGTTGGAAGAAGTTACACATGTGAATGGAGAGTGGTTTGAAGAAGTTCTCAGTGAGGAAACTGTGGCCATGTGTCAGCGCTTGATAGACCAGATAACATGGGCAAATGTATTGCAGTTGTCTCATTTTCTCATGAAAAGAAGCTACCGTTGTCCTTCGTTACTTGACAGAATAGCTTCTGTGACTGTTGAAAATATAGACAAGGTGTAACAGTTTTTCCTTCTCTCAACTGTGTAAATTATTCAGTAAAAAAGGCCAGGTTAATATGTTTCAGAGCACAGTCTGCACTGTTTCTGAGAATTTTCTTCAGTGTACCAGATTTGGAGCTTGTCTTACTCTGTATTCACTGAAAGCTGTTTTGCTTTCATGTATATTATTTTGCATTTACTTATTTTTAATTTCCCTTTTTATTGTTTAGTCAGGCAGTATGTCATCTGTGATCCTTTGTGTCTGGTTTTACATTTGACCATCTTAAATACTTATTTTTTAACTTCTTTATAAACAGTCACATCAGATAAGTGTATGCGTTTACATTACTCATTCTTGTGGGGATTTTCCTAATAGCCTGTCTTTTGGTCAAAATCGCTGTGTTTTCTTGGTGTCTTTTTTTCTCTCCTCAGTCTGGTATTCTTATAGATATTTGATTTTTTTTTTTTCTGTGATAATTTAGTTTCATTAAGAGCATTTAATGGGAAACCTTTAAAAAGCTTTTAAAGTCTAAGTACATAGAAACACTTGGATTATTTGCACAGAATAGATGTTAAGTTTTAGCCATAGCTAAAATTTTAATGATTTCTGCATTTTAAAAAAATATATATATTTCTCCAGGAAAAATTGACCCAAAAAAAAAAAATTAGAAGATCTAGTCTGAAATCTCCCTATGTTGAATGAATATAACCCCTTTTTTTATTGTAAAGCAGTATGAGGATATTTTGAAGTGACTAAATTTAGGATGTCTTTCTTTTTTTTTTCCTTCCCAGATTCACCCCTCCAAAATCTGTTCTATTCTCTTCCTTTTCTCTGCTCTGAATTATGACCCTCCAGCCAATGAACAGTTCTTCAAGAGTTGTATTCAGTATCTTACTTCTAACTTGAGTAAGTACATTAGACGAAGATATTCTGACACCAGATTATTGGTGTCTTAGTGTTAATGGAAGGTATTATTTGAGCTGAATAAAAATAGGAATAGAATGCCTTGAGGTCTTCTTAAGCAAAGAAAAAAAAAAAGGTCTGTATGTTGGGGTAAATCACAACAAAGATTCAGTGTATACTTCCATTGGGTTTTATAGCTTCATTTCACCCTTTCACAATTCCTGTTAAGGGACTAGCAAATTACCTTGAGTGTAGTAAAAATCAAGTGAAAATTCTGATCAATTAGCTCTGCTGCTATTGTATAGAATTGTTGTGGCATTCTCAAGAATTCATTATTTGGTGGCAGGATACATTTTGTGATTCATACAAAGAAATGGTTAAGTTGCGGAGGAAAAATGCATTAAAAAAAATACATTGGTGATACAGCCTCATAGAACTATGAAAATTTGCCATCTACAGAAGTATTGTTGAGTTACCTGGTTTTTAAGACTAACTAGTTTCCCCCTACAAAGCCCTCGGTGCAGTTAGTAGAAGTAAACCTCAGCCAGCCTGTATATTCATTTAGTATCGTGAGAGAAACTGGAGTGATTTGGGAGGCCAGGAGAGAGCATTGCAAATCCTTTCTGCTGTATGTTATGTGTTAATATGGATTTCTGTCTGATTCTTAAAGGTCGTTTTGAAACTCACCACTTGGTGCTGCTTGGTCATGTTTTGGCAGTGGCTGGCTATTTTCCTCCAGTTCTGATAACAAGGATATTTAACATTTCTTTCCTAAGCCAATTGGATGCTCAACTTGAAGGTAGAAATCTAGCTTTCTGATTAATCTGATTATGTGGCTTTTGGGATAAAATGGATTATGGACCTATAGATGACTTGAGAAGTGGAATTACTATTTAAACAACTCAGTTTTCTGGAAAGACCCTTCTATATAGTCTTGTCATTATTGGAGTGCTAAGGGGGAAAGAATGAATAACAATAATGCATAGTTTTAAAAGCATAGACTTGCATTCCAGATTTTGTCAGATTTGATTTGATTTCCAGATTTGCTAGAATTTGTTCAAAACCAATTTTTTATAGTCAACTTACTGCACTCAGTAGGTAATAATTCTTTACTTTTATTGGAAATAAAATTACCTAAGTGTAGTATTTATTACTAGAAGTAGTAACAAAGCTCAAGAAGTAGTGTGGGATTCTTATCTGCAAGCAGTGAGTCCTCCTCTTTAAATAAGACTGACTGCTTTCTTCCTCTCTACCTGTACCTTGTTTACTACCAACATAGTGTTGTCATTTTGCCTTCAACCATTTAATTAAAAGTTAAAGAAGAATTCAGAAGTAGCCATTTAGGTCATGTGTTGGGTTTTTCACGTTGCAATTCACACCTTTTTATGTTGTTTAACTCAGTTCTGCCTGACACCCTAAATAAGAGGGTCCGCTCACGCCTTATGAAATTGAACAGAGCAGTCTGTCTGGAATGCCCGGAGCTTCACATCCCTTGGTTTCATGAGCACTACTGCCAACGGGTCTTTCATAATGGTAAGTGATTTAGGAGGGAAAAAGCTGCCTATGTTACTAGTAATAATCCATTTTCAACAGTCTGCTTGATTCTTCTTCTAAAACTGTCATGTTGACACTAGCACACAGCAGAAGCTCACTTTCTGCTGAAGATATGTTCTTGTAAAGTGCAACTGCTCAGTAGAGTGACAGATAGCAAAGGAGTTTTTTCCTGTGAGAATTAACAGAAATGGGATATCTCTTCATAAGAACATTTAAATAAACAGAAACAGTGTATATGGCTCGGAGAATGGAGGGGCAGGAGGACCATTAGGATCATGTGCTGGAGGAGGTGTCACTTATTGATCCCTGCTTTGCTTACAAGAATGAACATTGAAAAAATTAAGATTAATGTTTTTGCTGCCTCCTTTTGAACTCAAATCTGTCATCTCAGAAGAATCAAGATCCATCAAGGGTGAGAGATGGAGAAGTAGGCTATTGACCAAGTGTTGCAGCTGAGGTCTTTGTGACCTGATCTGCTGATCAGTTCACAAAATCCAGCTAATGCAAACTTGGTATATGCTCCACTAATTCTGATGGGAGAGATCTGGTTTGCTATCCACTGAACTCAGCTTCTTTATCTCTGACACTAAGATGTTTCATGGAGCAAGGTGTTAAATGATCTGTAACAGACAGAGAAGTGACAGATAGTGTAGCATGACTGTAATTGATGCAGAATCAATAAATACTTATTTAATTGTTTGAGCACAATTGAAAGCAAACAAAATTTGACAGGCAAAACCTGAATATAAAGTGTTTGTGAATGGGAAAACTCTTGCAATGGAAAGTCTGTCTGTGAAGTTCATACTAAGTAGGCAGCTGCCACTTTCCACCTAAAAAATGATCACATCGTCTCTGAATTGTAACAGCAAGGATCTGTGGAAAAACTGTAATTCAGTAGGCTGGCTGTCAAAAATGCAATGTCACAAAGTGTTATATTCAAAACTTTGTAGAAGTTTTGATATATAAATTCTTTATTTTGTCTTTGTAGGCAGTAGCCGAATAAATCCACTGCGACAACATGTTCACAGAATACTGACAGAGATCTTGGGAGGGAGCCATTATGCAAGGATAGCTGTTCTCACACCATACTACTATGAAATAGGTGAGAAGTTTATCCTCCAAAGATTGTTATGGAGACCTCTGATACCACTGTTATCACCAAACCCCTGGGCATGTGGCCACAAGATACTGCAAAGAAGATATTGCTGTATAAGATACAATTTCTAGAAAGTTATTTATACTGTGTGTAATGTTAGATGTCTAATTATTGTTATCGCTTAGTTTTTCTAGAAGTAAATAATGTACAGATAAAATTCTTTCACTTTTTTCATTAGTAAACTGGTTTGTATTTTCTCACAGATTTTGAGTGTGTTCTAGATAAAAATAAAAATCCTCTTTCCTATATGGCTCTGAATATGCCTTTTGATGATGTGGAGAGAAGACGCTTCAGACGTGATATCAAGGATGATTGGAGAATGGCTCTGCCACCAGGAGCTCAAAGGTCAGTACATCAAATTCCTACATATTACTCTCCAAAGATTAGATCAAATATAGAACAGTTTTTTTGATGCTTATGTCCTAGACAGTTGTTGCAACCTCTAGGCTATTTATTTTTCTGTTCCTTTTTCCAAAGCCTTATGAGGCTTAGTGTTCCCAGCTGGTAACTAAATTCCTACCCAGCTGCTCACTCACTCCCCTGCATTGTGATAGGGGAAAGAATCTGGAGAGCAAAAGCAGTGAAGAAGCATTCTGGGTTTCAGTTTACTGAGTGAGGAGAAGAAAGAATTTAAAAATAATAAACAAGGGAAAACAGAACAACTGATGCAGCTGGAAAAATTTCCCCTCATTTTATTGATGAGCACGACGTTACATGGTGTGGAATATCACTTTGGCTGGTTGACGTTCCAGCTGTATCCCTTCCCAACCTCTTGCCAGCACCATCCTATGCACTGTGGGTGTAGAGTGAGAAATGGAGAAGGCCTTGATGCTGCACAAGCACTCTTCAGCAGTAGCCAAAATACTGGTGTGTTATCTATTTTAGTCACAGATTAAAGGTACAGCACCATACAGACTGTTATGAAGAAAAATAACTCCATCTTAAACAGACCCAGACAGACACTATGTCAAACAGGGTGTCTCAAGCCACTCAATGTACAAGGGAGGTGAATCCTTCTAGTTCCCTGTATGGGCTATCCCTGCTTAGTAGGGCTGCAGCAGTGATGAGAGTCACAAGAATGACTCAGAGGAACAATGCCTTGACCCACTCAGTGGACAACGAGGGCTATCCCTCCTCAGCAGGACCAAAACAGCAATAGAGTTACGACAATGACCCTGAGTGAAAAATGTAAAACAGTTTATGTTTTTTTCTAATACCTAGCAACAAGTGCTATTGGTAGAGGCATTCTGGCAGGAGTTCTTATCTACTACTTTAGAAAAGGCAATGTCTATCAAAAAAGGAAAATAAATAGAAGAAAATCAAGAGAGAATAGTGCGGGGGGGGAGTGACAGGGAAAGAGAGAGGTATTTCACCATCCTTGGGTTCAGCATTGTTGTCTTGAGTTGGAGTCTTGATCAGTAGGTGGTGGGTTAACAAAGGTAAACACACACACTCACCCTTACATAGCTTAGACTGCGGGACCACCTTTGGGGCAGCAACTGTCTTCTGTCTGCCTGGTCAAGTATTCAAGCAAGTTTGGGGGATGACAGTGTAATAGCTGGGAATTGAAACTGGGCAAGAAAGCTCAGGGGGGCAGCAGCAGGCCAAAGTTTGACTTGTCCACCAGTGCATCGCTCAAACTGATGTTTTCCAGCTATATGGGGTGAGTAGAGAAAGCATCTCACTGCTTTGCCTCCGCAGGGCTCGATCTCCTAATTCCCCTCTTACAATGTTTTGAGTTGTTTGAATCAAGACAGGGCATTCTTGAAATGTTTCATGAGATTGGAATTCTGTTTTCTTCCCACCTCTTTAAATGTAAGCATTGAAAAGTGCTGGTTAGCTGGTTTTGCCATTTGAACAAAAACTGATGCAGGGAAGAAGTGTTTTTTCTAAATCATGTGAAGTTCAAGTATCTCTAGATAAACAGGAGGGAAATATTTTATCTAGCTTCAGGGACTTGTTTTTTTCTTTTTCTATGAATTGTCAGATTTATCTAGTCAGTCTTACTGCAACTATCCATACTGAACTAGAAATACCACTTCTTGCAATTTAGGTAGGACCTGAAAGTAAATTTGCATTTTGTTGTTTGCAGAATTGCTTTGGAATTTCTTGATTCAAAAGCTTTTAGTAAAGATTCACGTCACCTGAAAGGAGAATCTGCAGTGAGAAAACGACACTTGGAAATGCTGGGGTACCGTGTAGTTCAGGTGAGCAGTCAGCAACAATTTATGTCCTTTCTGAGTTGCATGGATAGTGCAGATTGATACGTTTTTCTTGCAACAGATTTAAAGATGGTTTTAATATTGAAAAACAAGTTCTGTGTGAGGGGCATTTTTGTATTTAGGAGGGAAATTCCAAGCTGTTTTCCAGATGGTGTAAGGACTTCATAGAACTTGCAACTGTTCTAAAAGTGGCTGCAGTAAAACCAAAGTCAAAAGGTCTCGAGTCACACCTTAACTGCAGGCAAACTAGCAATCTCCACCTAGCCTGAGTAAAGGAGATAAAGTGAAGTGAGTTTCAGTAGAGTTCACCAAAGATTTCTGCACTAGAAAAAGATGGAACATACCCTCCTCGAGTGATAGACAGTTATGGCAGCTGCAAGATGGGATACGGATGCTTGCCTGTCTTCTGCGGTGTTAGCACTGTGACAGGGAAGGCTCCTGGCCAAAGATGATTCACAGCCACCAGCATAGAAACATTTGGGTAATGGAGGCTCACAAATCACTTACAGAATCTTAGGGGTTGGAAGAGGCCTCAAAAGATCATTGGGTCCAACCCCCCTGCCAGAGCACAGATTCTCCTGCCTCTGTAATTACTCACCTACTCGAATTTTATCTGGAATCTTTCCTTAACCTTGGGGTTTATTTAACAGGATAATTGCCTGTTATCATATTCCTCTGACAGTGTATCTTATGCTACTGTTATGCTACACCATTCCAGTTTGATACATCAACATTACAAATCAGTGACCTAGCATTTTTTCTTTTGATTTGGGCTACAAAAGGTGGGAGATGGTGTAATAGAGTTGTACCCTGTATTAGCATGAGTATCTGCTTTACATCTCTGTAATTATGCTGTTCTCTGGAAACAAACTGACTGTGCTTACATAAAGAAGAATCATATTGAGAAATTAATCTTCTTGGTATTAGAATAAGCTAAGCTTTTAGAAGGATATAGGTGATAAAATCATTTCCAGTGGAGAACAGATATCAGAGAACCTTTTCTTTGCTGTAAGATGGTATGTGGCTTATACCAATGCTAACACTGTTTGATTTATCCTGTTCTACAGATTCCTCACTTTGAATGGAATTCTATGGTTCTGTCAACAAAAGATGAACAGCTAGAATATCTGAGAAAGCATCTCTATGGAATACAGTGATCTCAGACATGGAGTCAAAAGTACGTCTTACACATACACTTTATTGTTTAAAACTTCTTGCAATCCTGGAATACTTAGTTTCAAAAATCTCTTTGTGTGAATCATCTGGATCAAGGTTGTTATGGGGCATCAAATGTCAAGAAATTTAATCCTCAATTTGTTAGCTAATGCAAAAGGCAGGTCACAGTGGGCCATGATGATGTGACAGAGATGCTTAAAAATCTCCCATTATCTGGAAGCTATTCTTTAAGTACCTGAGTCTTTTATAGTTTTGCCATAAAATCACATTATTATCTCCTAAATAAATAGCACAAGAGATTTAACCAGACATAAAACTGTCCAAAGATAAATTTGGTATTACTCTCAACTGGGAGAGAGGAGGCAGGAGATCTGCTAGAAACTGTCTGTCCTCCAGCATGTGACAGAATGAGCAATAGGGATCAAACAGTATCTTTGCTGCAAAACTAAGAAACTGAAATGAAGATTTACTAAGAATAGGACTGCCATTGCAGCCATTCTGTTTCCATCTTCCAGAACAGAGGCACCATGGGTGATTGTATTGGGGGAGGGTGTTGTGCAGTGAAGAAGCTCCAGCTGCTTCTCCTACCCTGTGATGTGGCATACGCAGAAGAAGTATGGCTTGAGCCTTCTGAACACCTTTATGTACTTAAGACAGACTAATTCTAGAGGTCTGTCAGCCATTCAAACTCTTGAAACACCTGTACTCCAGTTAAATGCAACTTGGAAGAGATACCTGAAAGATTTATACAAGAAAAGAAGAAAATAATGCTTATGTCAGACAGAGGCACATGCTAGCAACTCATTAATTCATTAAATTTATCATTGTGTCATAATGCATTGGACTAGTCTTTGCTAATAGAAATAAAATAAAATTAGACAAACCGTCTAACCTGCCTGTTCTGTAAATAAGACAGTGTACAGAAGAGCA
The DNA here is from genome assembly GCA_013399055.1 of Ramphastos sulfuratus. Taxonomy (NCBI): domain Eukaryota; kingdom Metazoa; phylum Chordata; class Aves; order Piciformes; family Ramphastidae; genus Ramphastos; species Ramphastos sulfuratus. Next base: position 163,511 of record WBNM01040172.1, read on the forward strand.
AAATAAGTCTGAAAATGCCCACGAAGAATCAAAACCAAGAAAAGTCTTCAGAGAGTGATGACTGCCTTGATGGTGAAAAACACTGCTGCTTTATTTATCATGTTCAAAACCATCTGCCACTTACCAGGCTTCTTGCGATCATGCTCAGCCAGGGTTTGTGTCAAGAGGCATCAGATACTGAGATGCAGCAGCAAGAAGTGGAATAGCCACAAGAATGTTCACTGCAGAGCAGTAACTGTAGAGTGGCTGTGCTTTTGCAAATCATCCCATTTTCAGGGGCAGGCATGTGACTACAGCTGCCGTTACCTCATGACAACTGTTAGCTGTGTTCCTCTTTCACACTGGTTTGGTTGGGCACACATACACACATACAATATGTGTATGTCTTCTTGCCTTTTTAATAGAAGCAATAGAAATTCTTCTTACCACTTCCTTTGAAACTTGGCAGAAGTAAGCAGCTGTATTTCTGAACTGACCATTATGCACCTAGTTATCTTTCTTTTTTTTTTTTTAACTACTTCAGTTACAGAAGAAAGTATTTTTTATTGACTGACTACAAATCAGACCACTAGTGAAAAGCAACAAAAAACCAATAGAACTGATCTAAGCTATGAGGTTCTTTCCTCCCAGGCAGTCCTCACATTTGTAGGACGACTGAAAATGCTAATAGATGTTTGGCTGCTTATGGTACCAAATGGACAAGGATGCGAGGACACAGGAGATCAGTGCTTTGAGGAAATGTCATTGAAGGCACAGAACACAGAAAGGCTATATGCATGTTATATTTTGTATGAAAGGGAGAAGACAATAAACATAGGTTAGGGTTTCAGAAGACGAGCTGCAAATCAGAGGGCTGTGACCTGTACAAATGGCCTTCAAGTAGCACCTTTTGGAGTGTAAGATGGTAGTGGGTGTAGCTGAAATGATCAGTCATGAGTAGTCACATGTTTGAGCAGAACTCTGATTTTCAGATGTCTGGCAGTCATTGTACCAAGCCAGGTATATTCAAGTTATGTATGAATAAAACCATGAGTATTCTCAACGGGAAGAAGATTAAAACTTGCTATGAGTGGATTCAGAAAGGGCATCTAAGAGAACCGATATATGAGTACTTCAGTAAAATGTGCTACTTCTGATTCTTTGCAGTCATTCTCCCTAAATTAAATCAGCAAGCGTTAGACCAGATGGCTGGTGTAAACTAGTGGTTTAAATGGAACCAATGAAAAGATGGTAAAAACAGCTGAAGGTACTAAAGGGAAAAATACAGATTAACTACCAGTCTACAGTAACATACCGAAATGAGCTGTGATAGCGCTGCCTCTGCTGTGTGTTTACCTCTGTCCCCTGGGAAGACATGGCAAGAGATCATTTGATGGTTTTAATTGCTATATGGTGAGGAATAGTGGGCTTGTTTTACTACTATATGAATCGTAATTAGATTTAGGTTTAGGAGATCCTTTAGATTTACCACATCCATTCTAGTTAATGCGGAAATCCTTTGAAGAGCTACTCTGTAACAGTGGGTATGCTGTACTTTACGAAAACTGAGTGCTCTGTTTTGACCAGAGGTTCTACTAAGAAATCTGTGTCCTGTCAATATGATAGTGATCATGAGCTGATCACTAAGAGACACCAACAAATACTTGTATGGTTTTAAAAAGAAAAGTTTAATCGTTAGAAGTTTCAACACTAAAACGCATCATCTCTTGTTACTAGATGGAAAAGTCCTCTCTGCTGTAGGTATTTGCTGGTCATCAGTTCTTCTGGGACTTTTTAATGAATGCTTGTTAATGGCCTCAGATCTCTGAGAAAAACTGCCATCAAATACTCGCTTTGGAAATAAATATAAAAGCATTTTAAAAAGTGTAAAATCCTTGTTGCCAGAACCCTAAACATAGCAGATGAAACAGTGAGGCTTTTAACTTTGTAAACTCCTTTCTCTTTCTTCATGTCTGGCTATTAGTGCAGCTTTGGCGGCTGAGCCTGGAATTTCTTAGGCCATGTAGCATTATGCTGCTCTCATTTTTAATACACACCTCAATTCTAGGCTAAATTATTTTTAGAAGGCTCTAATGAAAATCTTTTCAAGATATGGTTGAGGAATGCAAGATTTACATATGTTGCAGAAGAAGGAAATCAGGCTGTACAGCCAGTTAGATTAAAATTAGCTACCTACCAGTTGTATTTAACTTAACAATAAATTCATGGGTAGCGTTTGGAGAATAAGGCATCAATATCCTGGATTGTCTGAGCATAAGGAAGTCTAACTAGTTTTACAGGCAATCTCACAGAGTGAAAAATGGAGTTCTCTCTGAAATCTTCCTTTATTCTAAACAGCATTACTTAGGATTCTTCAGGATTTTAAACACTGGCAAAAATTCAGTTGTTGTGGGTTAGCTAGTAAATATCTTAAGACCTGGACAGACAGATGAACTGTTTAACAGTTAACAATATAACTAGTATGCTGCTACAAGCCCCTGTACAATGTGGGGACACTTTCATGCAACACATCCAGAACAGCCTATTGAAACTCCCTCACCGTATGACATTTTCCAGCATTTCGTTTACAGTTTTGATAATTTGAAGAGGTTTAAGCGTGTAGCCAGGCAGGAGGCTCCAGTAGCATAGCGGATCTCTTTCAATATGCCAGTCCATTCCTTCTTTTCATCATCATACCTGCATTTAACGAAATAAGGTCATAACATAGTTTTTTAAAATTCGATTTTGATGCAAAAGCTTGTAGCAACCATGTGCTAGACTGTGTCACAGAAGGCTGCTTTTGCCCTTCAGAACAGAACAGAAAGATATTCTCGTGCATGAGAGTTGCCCTTTTCCTGGTCCCTAAAGCTTATTGCTGGCCTGTGCCATACTTTCGTTACTCGTGTAAAAGATTCCTCCATCTCTTAAGTATCCCTTCTGAGTTCTTTCAGATTCTTACAGGTGTTTTTTCTGGGAATTTCCTTCCTTCCCTTCCACCAGTTAAAACTCCTGAATTTACCTTAACAAACGGAAAGTTACAACAGAGATGTGACGTTTCAAGGCTTCAAGGAGACCTTATAGTAAGTAGCCTTCCTGTATCTGAAGGGGGCCTACAGGAAGGCTGGGGAGGGACTATTTACAAGGTCTTGCAATGACAGGACAAGGGGTAATGGGTTTAAACTGGCCGAGGGAAGATTTAGACTGGATGTTAGGAGGAAGTTCTTTACAGTGAGGGTGGAGGGACACTGGAACAGGTTGCCCAGGGAGATTGTGGCTGCTCCCTCCCTGGAGGTGTTCAAGGCCAGGTTGGACATGGCCTTGAGTGACCTGTACTAGTGGGAGGTGTCCCTGCTTATGGCAGGGAATTGGAACTAGATGATCTTTGAGGTCCCTTCCAACCATACCATTCTATGATTCTATGATTCATCATTGTTACCTTGGTTTAGATTTAAAAAATGTAGGAGATAAGGATTTTTTACTTTCTTGGAATACCACATGCATATATATAAACCTCTGTGTATACAGGCTTTTCTGCAGAAGGAAGTAATGAAAGAATATAGTAGCTTTAGGCTTAACCTGCCAAGAGAGATCACAACTTACTCTTTAAAAGAGTAAATGAATCTGAAGATCATGGTCTTCAGATACGATCATTATTTATTACTGACAAACATTTCTATGTGCCAATAAGGTCTTTACAACCTTGGCTATGGTTCATTTCCAGAGTTAAACAGAAAACTAATTTTAGTGTCCAGTGTCTACAGATCTCAATTTTAGATAGGGCTTTCCATCAGGAAAGCATGATTAAAATAAAACTTACTTCCATATGTCAGTTACTTCATTGGGTGCAAATTCTTTGGATTCAAGCTGAATCATTGCAAAGCCTCCAATAGCATACAATGCTCCGCTTAAGGTGACTAAACTGATGGAACTTCTCTCTTGGGGAAATTCAGGCATAACCTCCCACCTAAAGATGAAAAGAAAATTCTAAATTAAACACATGAGAAATACTCTAAAGAGAATGCACTAAAATACACTTCTGAGTGACCTAAATTCAGGTACCAAGAACGTTTGGGTGAATGGTTTAGCAAAAGGAAAAAGTGTTGAGATTTATCAGCGGTGAGTTTCAGTCTCTGTTCCCACTGGGAATTCCTGTAAGTCTTAAGTGATGGAATTACACTGTGATGACATCTCTTCCTGGAGACTGCTTCTTACAGGTTGCCTGGTCCCATCATCAATAATATGCTTTATACAAATGTACTGTTCTTCAGATACTCAGTTTTTTCATATAGTTTCCAAAATGCATATTAATTTCAAGTGGCATTTGACTTGATAATTTTACAGAAGTAACCAGAACTCATTACCATAATTTTACATTTTCTGCCAGTACACACCCTATGAACATCTAAAACATACAGATATCTCCCTTCTGAATAATGTCAACACCAAACCTAACAGGTTAATTTGTCTCTTTTGCTTGTGTGGCTTGACTGTAACAAAACATAGCAGACCAGGACCTATAGGTTTTCCAGACCACAAGCTGCATGTGTTTCTGATCAATGGAAGAGAAGAATGTGCCAAATGTGGTGAGTAAATTACCTTTCCTTTGCTGTCTACAGAATGTATGAAGTCCAGAGTTCTCTCACAGAATTGCTTCTCATGTAATTCACATTTTTTATTGTCAAAATTTGTAAGCAAGAGAAGGGAGCATACATTTAAATGAAAGTTTGTGTTGTGAGGTTGATGGCTGCAGTGCCACTTGTCAGGAAGGACAGCACAGCCAAATGGGTTCATATACAATGGAAGTGCTTAATAAAATAAAGGTGCATTCAGGACCATGTACAAGTTGAGCTATCATAACAAAGCTTTATTGATATTAGTTTAAAATGCAGTTTGTGAATGAGATAACGGGAAGGCAAAGTAACAAAAGTAACAATAGAAACTGAGTGACACTGATAAAGAGGCCATAAACTCTAAGAAAATCATAAACATTTGAGGGATTCTGGCTGTGAAAAACATTGGAAGGTATCTGGTCTTGTCATTAGTTTTTCTTTATAGTATTTCAGAGCATGCATTTAAAACTGAAAGCCTTCCTGGAGTTGAATCCAGTGTTGAATCAGTAAGCAGATTTATCTGTATGTCACTAACCAGTAGTAAATGGAATTTCCTGTAATAAGGTTAAGTGAACAGCAAGACATCACAAGGCCAGATACCCAAAGGACATTCAGCTAGTCCTGTTCATGCACCTGATTTCTCTTGCTGGGGTTACGTATTTAGTGCCAGTGCTGTTGCAACAACATTGTGCAGCGCACCTCTCCTGCTTTGCTAGCACACCTGTTCATGTGGCTGTGTGGTCAGTGCACAAAATGCATGTCAGGGCAGGAAAAATGGAACAGGCTCTTGAAGCTGCTGCTGCTGGTAAAAAGAGAGTACAGGCACCAGAAAAACTTTTGTGATTCATATCTTCGAGCTCCTAAACCCTAGATGATAAACCCTTGCTTAAAAATTTAATATCTTGAATACTGCACTTACTTATTGGTAGTCAGATCAAAAGCTTCAACAGATGCAGTAAGGCCTTCTTCAGTGACACCACCTGCAATGACAATCTTGCCCTTATGGATAGCTGTTCCAAACATTGAGCGAGCCACTTTCATTGGAGCTAGGTCTCTCCAGTCTCCTTTCTTAGGATTGTATACAAATACTCTATTAGTGCATTTCCTGGAGAGGAAAAACAAAACTTTTGATCATTTCCAATAAACTTGTGGCTTGATCCAAGTGAAACCTAATTGATGTGGATGATATGAGTTTATGTATAATACCTCTTTCCTCCCTCTGAGATATTTTCTTGGATCTAATCTTGGAATCTGCATGTCTACAAAGCACTAGTTGCGTCCATAGAACTAAGTCAAACATTAAATGCTGCTTACACAGGGCAGCAAACTCATTGTACTTCACAACAGAAAGACAACATTCGTTCCCAGCTTACGCTGTTCAGATGGGAGTGTGAAGGAATGCATGACAGAGGTTAAGAAATAAAGATTATGCTGCTGTTTTGGTGAGCTTGTATCTTAAAAGTCCCCTGTGCAAACACTGAAAAATTACTACCCTGTGGTCAGTGAGTCAAAACTTTGATTTGCTGATGTTACACCCATTAAGATTTAACAGGCATCACACATGAGAAAATTTGGAAAATGGACACAAGTAATTCCACGGCACCTAAATATTTCTATCTGGAAGAAAATAGTACTTTCAGCAAGGATACTCATAGCTAAATAGTACTAATGTGTCTGCAGTGCAAGTAAAATTTGCCTTGGAAATATGTACAGTCATTAAAGTAATTAGTTGGGATTACAATTTATATGGAATTTTACTTTATGAAAAAGATACACCTTAATGTGTTCCCATCTGCCAAGTTGTTAACAACCTAAATTTAGAGATGTTAAAAAGGAAACCCTGATTTCTGAGTGTGAGGGCATACAATCTATAAAGGACTAACCAAGCCATGTTATAAATTGTCATGAAAAGACTTCAGAGACTCACTTATCATCAGTTTTCCCACCAAGACAATATATCAGTCCATTGTTTGAAATAGTAGCATGGCCATATACTTTGAGGGGTAGCTTTTTGATCTCACTCCATTTCATTGCCCTGGAACAAAAATATAATCACCGTTAGCTCATTCAAATAACTATGGGCTATTGACATGTTCTCAGTGGGCGTAATTAAATTTGAAACGTACTCAGGATCATAGCACAGTACTGAATCTAGAGACTCCTCGGTGCGAAGGTCCTTGCCTGCAATTACATAGATCTTGTTGTCCGACTCTCCCAGCCCAAAGAGACACCTGGCTGACGGCAGTGGAGGAAGGGCAACCCACTCCCCAGCGATGTTATCCAGCTGAAAGAGTGTCAGAACGGGAAGTGTTAGGAAAAGTAAATGGTAAAAATCCAGACAATGAACATTGTTCTACAAAAGTAATCTAATTGTACTCACTGTCTCTCAGCTCATCTGTTTGCATGAACAACCAACCCTCAGTGCAACTAATGAACAATGACTTCTACCCACCCATGCTTCATGGTGCCCAGACCTAGCAAAGTCAATGCCACACAGCTCTCATTGCATCTGCTCACCCTCACTCATCCCCACGGTTTATTTGCCTCGTTATTAAGCCCCTCTTCCTTGTTGAAAGGTACTCTACTCTCTGGGTGCCCTGTGACATGTTGAAAAGTGCAAGTTGTCCTTCACTCCTAAGCAAAAAAGACAGGCAATGCAAATCCATTGACAATATTAATGTCATTCCTACTGAAGTACTCCCACAGCTGCCTCAAATTCATATTTAGTATTCTGAAAACACCTACAGAGAAGCAGCAGCAGCAGCAGGAGGAGAGAAGGAAACAGAAACCAACCAACCCAGATATTTTTCCAGAACTGTGGTGCTTAGTTTTTTCATTTGTTCTGAGAACTTGCACTTGAACCTGAATGCTCTTTAACATTATAAAAGAATACTTTCTCCTATTACATACAGATCAGCTTCACAGTGTACAGGAAAGGAAGGTAAAAATGGGAATTTGTCTGAGTGTAAAGGCATTTGATAAAATGCCTTTTCTATAAGTATGTTCCACAGTCAAAGTCTCCAAGCATCTCACAAATTTGGCAGACATCCCTATTGAACAGGAAGTTTTATTGCAGTAGTGAAATTTAACTCATGGACATGGATTGCCCCAGTAGATAGGTCTGGGTGGCATAATGAGATATACCTATCGCAGATCACAGTGTGCTTGGTGAATCAATCTTGAAGACAACATACTGACTGATGATGGGGCATAAACTAGTCATGCATTTTTGAGCCAGTGGCAGCCTTGTTTTCTCCTAGGTTACTAGCTAGGTTACAAGTCTTTCTCCTAGGTTACTAGCCTTCCAGTATCTGAAGGGAGCCTACAGAAAGACTGGGGAGGGACTATTTACAAGGTCTTGTAATGACAGGATGAGGAGAATAGGAAGTTGTTCTTTGCAGTGAGGGTGGTGAAACACTGGAACAGGCTGCCCAGGGAGGTTGTGGACACCCCCTTCCTGGAGGTGTTCAAGGCTAGTTTGGATGAGGCCTTGAGTGACCTGTTCTAGTGGGAGGCGTCCCTGCATATGGCAGGGGGTTGGAACTAGATGATCTTTGAGGTCCCTTCCAACCTAAACCATTCTAATAATTCTACCAAATAAAATGGCAATAGGTGCTTTACTGGTGGAGAAAAGTGAAAAGCAGTTTGGCACCACATACCTATTTTCAAGAAACAGTCATAGGGGCAATGTGAGCAAGTATTTTAGTAGCAGCAAGCAAGGTTAAAGATAGGAAGTAAGAGAGCAGGACTTCAGGAAATGGGTGTAGACACATAAAGTAAAATTCGGAGAACTTCATCAACTTTTAATCCCAGTTTTGAGGTTTAGTTTCCCAGAGGTACCTTTCCAGTAGCCTGAGAGACTGTTCAGTTCTGGATTTTATACATTACAACATCAACACAGCATTTCTATTAGAAGAGTATTTCTATAGCCAGTTTTGCACTTCAGTAATCAGTAATACAGAAATGAAACAGTGCTAATCCCGCTCTAGCAAACTAAGACTTCCTTCCCACAGATATAAAAAATGCCTCAAACTGATTCTTTCATTGCCATCACAGTGAGCCATGCTGTGGCTATTTGCATATTTTAATATCTGAAGACTTTAAATTCAATCACTGTTTATCACTCTGCTTTATTTCATATTGCAACAGGACCTGCTTTCACTCCTCTAAGCCAATGTGCCTAAAGACAGGACATGGCCAGCATCACACTGTAATTCACCACGAGATAGTTTAAATATGCCCCAAAGCATGCAGCCTGGTAGCTAAAAACACAGTAGAATTACCTGAAGGTGTAAACATGTCAAATAGTATTTTTATTGATTTTTCTGAAATATGTTGTGGAAGCTACAGCCTGTATTAATTTGGCTTATATTTACACAGATTTACAAAGATAGAAGATTACACTCATTTGAAACATGGTATTTAGTGTACTAATATTGGCACATTTACCTCTAAAATATGTATTTTAGAATGTCCTTAGGTTTTCAAAGGACTTCTGGAATTTTAGTGACAAAAGTGGCATTCAAAATATACATATTACTGCTGTCATAAAATCGTTTTAGATAGAAAAAAAGAAGGACATCTCATTAGCTCTAAAGCAGCTAAACAGTCAACCTTCATGGAAGTTAACAGAAATATACAGAAGGCATTTTAAAAAAATATTACCAGGCTTAAACATACTCATCTGTACCATGAAAAATTTGGGCCTTAGTCAATGACAGCTAGTGCCCAGATATAACACACTAATCCTTTTCATCTTGAAAGAGAAGATGCAAGCCTCTTATATTCATTTATGTCTCTGAGACAGGAATAGCTCACTTTAGATACTTCTCTCTATTAGTGGTACATAGAGACTGGATAACTCATTTGCATAGACTCAGAATAGTTTTCAGTAACTCTTGTATGTAAGTACCAACAATTGAAAAACTTGTACCTGGAAGAAGTATGACTGGAAAGGCTGATCCTTGTTCTCCTCTTCCACATACAGTCCTCCAACAACATAGACCTGGTTTTGTTTGGTGACTATACTGGAATGATTTCTGGGAATCTGTTCTGCCAGGGCTGCTAGGTAGCATTCATTTTCAAGAGGATCATAAGCTACTGCAGCAGTGTCATTAACCAGAAGAATTAGGTCTTTGACAAACATGCCATGCCTGGGAAGGTCATTAAGGTAGCCGGGCAGTAAATCTTCATCTCCTACATCGCCGTTCACCTCCCCTTTGGTTGACTTTTCTGTACTCTTGCTGGAGTCAGGCAGTTTTCCAGCAAAAGCATCTTTAATAATCTTTACTTTCTTCTGAAGCTCTGAGTTGCTTTTAATTATATCATCCTTCTCTACATGTTCTTTGAAATATTTTTCTGGCATAAGACGAAAACGTATGCAGTCAAAAATTTCCCCCAGGCTCTTAACTCTGTTCTCCTTGTCTGTTCGGACCCATCTCATTACTGCTTCAAATACCAGTTCTTCCTTCTCTACGTTTAAGCTATCAGGTGAAATAACTGAGATAAGCTCATTTGGGGCAAGCTGCATGAAGTCCTCTTCTTTGCAGATCTGCGCAAAATGGTCTGAAACAAAATCACGGGCAGAAAATGCAAGTCTTGGGCAATCAAGCAGAATACCTAATCGAAGGATGGCCAGACAGTTACCAACAGCAAGCCTCTTCTGAAGATAGGAGACACACACCGTGAATACAGAAGGGATCTGAAAGCGACTGGCCAAAGCAAAAATATCTTGCACATTAGAATCATTAAGATCAATACTTGCTGAATAAAGGTATTTGACAATCATATCTAGGATGTTGGGGTCAACATTATCTAGAACCACCTCCTTCTTTTTCTCTTCATTTTGTTCAGATAAGAAATACTCACGAAAATAAGGGCTACATGCCGACAGAATCAATCTGTGGCAAGGCAGGCTTCTGTCACCAGCTTTTAGAGAGCAATCTATAAACTTCTTCTCTTCAAGAAGTTCCTTGAGGCCATCCTGAAGAAGGGTGGATTGGTACAGCCTGAGCTCTTCGGTGAGTTCCCTTTGGGAATCCATTTCACAAATAGTTGAGAAAGGGGAGGGAGCAGAAAGCTTTAGCTGTTGTCTGCCCAAAGGTTTGCCTGTAAAAAAGACAGACCAATGTGCTTTGCCCTGCCTGAAGCTTCTGCAACTTAATCTCACTAGCTAAATATAGATACATACTCTTACAGTTGGAATTTAGGATGGATGGTTTGGAAAAAAAAGAGTTGCTCTCACAGCTGTCAAAGACTGAAAGAAGCAACTGTTGCTTTTAGTCACTATGGTCAGGTTTTCCCATCATTCTCCAAATTGAATCAATGAGGTCACGTGCAGCGTAAGAAATCTGATGCAAATAAGGACAGCAGAATCTGACCCTTGGTGAGGCAGCTATGATCAAGATATATGTCATGTCAATATACATGTCACCAAATATTCTGAAATAATATTGTTGTCAGCTGCAACTACTGTTAGCTTTTTCAGAGCTGCTTAATACATCTCATTGCTGCAGTCACAAAGGTTTTTTTAAACCTCAGAACTTTGTACCAATTCTCTATGTGCTAAGATTATTTTTACACACCTACCTCATCTGCAGTTTCTTCAGATATTGAAGAGCCTTCTTAATATCCATTCGGCTCCATTTATTTGTAAACAAACCTCTACTGTTTAGACATGAAAAATGCATTATGTGGGTAAGGTTCTGCCTTCAAAAATTACTTAGAATTAAGTTTCCAACACCCCCTTTACCAACACCATTCTTAGTTTCAGATTATGTGTAGACATTATTAGTCCTTTTGATTGATAGAAATGGCTTTAACTTCTGTGAAGCTAAGTTGAAAACAGTACATAGGGAAGGTAGAACAGAGAATGAGAAACATGTCACCTGCCAGATCAACATTATTTAATGAATATGTAATTTAATTAAAAAAAGATTAAAAAAAGGAATTTAAACTGAAAATGCCCCAAATCAGACAAGTATTTTGAAAGTGAATGCTAATTTAGAAAAAATATGCATGTTGAAGGTTTCACACTTTAAACTAGAAACATTTAGATTTTTATTAAAAGTGGTAATGCAGATCCAAAACAAACTTGAAATATTATTTATCTTCATGAAGGACCGTATTTTGCCCATACAGAGAATGCTTTTTATCCAATATGGTAAAATGTTCTTCAACAGGACAAGGATCAATAGAATAGGATCAAAACACAATTATTTTAATACAAGATCTATGAGGTATAGCATTGCTGAACTTTATTGAAATCCTGATTGCTTTTTAGTATAGGCATTATTTCAGTAAAATACACACACAGACGTCAGAATTATATTCACACCATAGTTACTTTATTATGACAGTCAGCTGCTAAGGTAGCAGCTGAGAGGAGAGATCATTTGACTTTTTTCCATTTACAGAGAATAGTGCAGAGATCTTATCTTACCAGAAAACGTAACAGCTGCATCTGCTTTGAAACAATAAATGACTCATTTCTCTCTAACACATAAGATCTCAAAGGTCTAATGACTCAGACACAGAAGCTGTGTCATTAGTGTGCTATTTGTGTGCATCATGTATCAAAAAAGTGCTCTAGCCAGAAAACAAACAAACAAAACCTACCATCAACAAAACCAACAAACCTCAAACCCACTCCCCCGAAAAAGCCCAACAAACCAAACCCAAGCAGAAATCAAGGCAAACAAACAAACAAACCAACCCACCACCGCAATTTTACGACACTATCTGGGTTACAATTAGGTACCTGGAATGGTATGTACTGAACATTTAACAAAATCATGACATGGAAATTAGTATTTGGAACAGTTACTGCTTTTTTGCTATAAGAAAGCACTGATGTGATGACACAGCCAATATGCCTAGATACAAGAATGTTCTGCAAATAATGACATTTCTGTATTGCAAAACATTGAACAAGTTATGGAAGGGTGGTCTCCGTATACATAGGACATACTTCCAGGAGGTGGCTGATTCTGGCAGCCAATCACAGGGCAGTGTGTAAACACACGGATCATTAAAAGGAGGGAGTTTGAGGGGAGCTACCTGCCATAAAACAGTGGCTGAAACACCATGGCAGACCCTGCACTTTTAGAGGAGGGGCTTCCTGCTCTGACAATCTGCTAGAGAAAGCAGGATGAGATGGCTGGTCCTGCCAATCACATTCCTGAAAACATCCGGGGATACAAGTGTGTCAGCATCCTCAGTCAGCTAATCTGAACCCAGCAGAAAACATGGAGTGTGAGATCTTACATCATGGCAGCTGAAATAAAATGGCAGCTGTCATGCATGTAATGGGGAGGGTCTTCCAGATACTTATGCCCTATCAAAGAAGGGACTGAGGCTTGTGGAACATGAGTAGCTGCAGGAGGTGGGGCTTCCAGAAGTACCTGGGACCCTGCCTTTTCCAGTATTAGATATTGGTTGTCCTCCAACAGAAGCAATGTAATAAAACAAAGCCTTTACACATACAGGGGTTTTGAATAATCTTTCCTGAATGGTATATCCTGAGGGCATATCATCTAGTATCTGCCTGCTCTTCAGCTTTGGCATCTTCTTTCTCTGCTACTCTGGTATTTCTAAATTATCTTCTACAGATCTCACAAGTCTAGCAAGAACTGAGTCCTCCCATGCTTAGGAACAAACACAAGCCAATCTAAATCAGGTCATTATTTCCCAGAGTCCCTGGAGTGTGAATCCATCCTTCAGCTTTTCTATTGCAAGTCCCAGCTCTTCTGAAAAAACAGGCTCCCGATCATGTTGCTTTTGGAACGCACAAGATAGGAGAGAATATAAAATAAGACAGAAGGTACTTCCAAATTTTATTCTCCCATTTTAACAACATAAATTTGATAGTATGAAAGATATATATTCTTACCTTGTTTTCATCAGCAAAGTAAGCCTGTAAAACAAAGGAAAAAAAAAATCACCAAAAATAGTCTAAAACCAGATCTGCCTCTTGGGGTCAAAACTCTGTTAGGTAAATTTTCTTCAACAAACCAGTCTGTATGGGTCTGTTGGGTTTATTTTGTAAAGAAAATTACAGGTTTTTTTCTATGTTGGAATAGTTTACAAACCAGTTCTAACAGGAGTTGATGGTTGTGTTGCTTTTCGTTAAATACTGATCTTTGAATTTTTCATCATAATGAAGTTGTTTTTTAATGGTACCATTTTAATATTACATTTGTTACACTGACATGGGGAAGAAATGTAAATATGAAGGCAAACTGACAGCACTATCACGTTTTTTGCCTCACAGCATTTAATATTCAGTTTCAAAAACTACCTTAAAATGGCGAAATACTATAAAAGCTCAGTTAACATCATACTCAATCTAAGAAATTAACATGGAAAAAAACAAACAATTCCACTCTTAGGCAGAAATCTGGGAAACAGATACAATCTTTTCCATTCTGTGTGTGTACGTAAATTAAACTGTTCAGGATATCAGATCTCTGAAAATAGTCACAGCTCTTGAAGTCTCCCAAGAAGCAAGTTCTAGATCCTCGTATTTATCAAAAAGAGCTTGATCTTGCTTTAGTTGTCCCTACAGACTGGCAAGGGGCAGCAGAGAAAGTATATTCCTGCTCAACAGGATCTCAAGCTACACGAGACTCAACAGAACAGCATCACAGTCATCAAGTCTCATGGAATATTGGTGTGAAGCCAATTCTTGGGTTCTGGATCATCTATGTCTCCTAGAGCAGCCACTTTCTAATAATTTTTTGATAGACTGGTTTTTGTTTTAGAATATGCAAAGTACAGTTCTTTAATCTAGGAGGCAAAGGCACCAATACAGCAGACAAAATCTGCCTTTAAGGAAAAGGTAGGTCTTCAACCATGCTGAAGACCAAATAAAAGGTGCAAAAATGAAAGAAAAAAAAGCCAAAAGTGAAGAAAAAGGAGGGAAAGGAAGACATAAGAGCTTATCTGCATCAGTAAATGACAGCAAAAGAAAAGAAGGTGAAATAAGATTGGTGTTAGCATTGCTAATTTACCAAAATTCAGAGATGAATTAAGAAAGCATGTCAACGGTCACTGTGTCAAGGCTAGCATTTGAAAACCTGTGCAGTCTGCCTGTGCAGTCAATCATGCAATCAGGTGTTACTGGGTTGCACAGCAAATATGGAAATTCCTAGAAAGAAGGTCATCAAATAACCTAAAGCATTTATAAGTACAAAATTATTGCTTTTTCTAAAAATCTTTCAATTTTGAATCTTAGACGAATGTGGTGCAGACAGATATTACCATCTACTAATCTGCTCCAGAAGGAATAATTGATTTAATACATTTTATATTATACTGCTAGTTTCAAGATATGCCTGATCTTCATGTGTTGAGAAACTACATACAAGTATTACTTTAAATACCTACCATCTACCTATTTATTTTGAATAATAGTTTGTTCTTAAGTTAAAAATCCACACAGAGAACACATTCCTGAAGGAATGAAGATTTTGAATAAAAGATGTGTAGGTGTGTTTTAAGTATAGAAAGTTCAGTTGTAGCTTATGTTTAACAGAGGATTACAGCTCTATGTTGTTTAGATTGAATAACCAGAGCAGAATGATTTTTCTGTTTTCTGGGGAGCAGCTTACCACAAAAGCATCTGTATGCTCATCAGATTCTATTTCCACATCATCTTGAACCTGCTCCACAGTTAAGTCTTCAAGAGGTTGAGGCTGCAAATTAAAACACCGAAGTAAGTAAATCCACACATCTAACATATTTAACATATGTTTATCATTGTTATTAACACAATGTTGTATCTAATTTAAAATAAATGAGTGGAGTACCTTTTCTTCCATTTCATAATCCACTCCAAATATAGGGTTGGCAGAATAAACTTTATGAAGTGAATTTATTTCTTTCACTGCCTCCTGTAGCTTCTCCACAGGGTCTATTTTAAAACCAAGAACATATCCTCCACTCTATATAACAGAGAAAAAGGAAGACATATTATTATTTTAAAAATTATTAAGTAACGTTTTTCCCCTTGATAGGGATCTGCAGCTTAAATTTCAGTTTGCTGATAAAACATTATTTGTATTTTGGTATTATCTTATTTTCTGCTACTTAAGTCACGGGTGAAATTACAATGGTTCTTTATGAGATGAATAAGCTTTTAACTATCAGCCCATTATCTAAATGGGTAACAAACTTACACAGAAAACCAAAAGCAAACAAGTGTGGGAGAAATTCAGAAGGGATAATAATGATTTATATCTAGCTACTCAGCAAATGTTTAGTCTGCTAGATCTTGATGCTGTTATTCAAGAAGTGTTCAGATAGGGTAAACTAATTGAGCTAAGCGTAAAAAAAAGCCACAAAATCATTAAAACCCCACATTAAAAGCATTTGTAATTGAGATCAAACTGAAGAAAAATAATCTTGTTTCTTACGGCAAAACAGATACATCAGTGAAATAGATTAAAAATGACAGTTAAGTGTAGAAGTACTTTGAACTCAAAGATAATCTGTCAGAGGATGCTGTTTTTCAGTTATCTTACTTTATTTCAACTAGTCATGCTGGCCAACTGTTGCTTCACTTAACTCACAACAGCCATAACCTTACCGTGCAAACATTTTAAGCAGTGCAAAAAGTACTTTTTAAAGATGTGTTCAAAAGGCCACACAGAAAGAAAACTCTTAAGTACCTTAAAACCAGTCCTGTCACATTTTGGAATTGGAGAACTACTCTGTACAAAAATGGAACCAATGAAAAAAGGCTATGAAAGCTTCTTACCTGCTGAGAACTCTCTATCACAAGTGCCAAGCCAAATTTTGAGTCTCTTATTTTTATTGAACGCTAATGGTAAAGAGATAAAAATAGTTTGTTAACAATTTTACAATTACTTGACAAGATTCTGCTTTATCTATTTTTTCATTTATTTTTAGTTACACTGCACTAATGACAATTACTGTTTCTGGAAGCTTGGCTACTATCATTCACTCTCATTTACCATTGCAAATCTGAATCACTGAACCTCGTGGAAAAATTTTCATTGAAGTCATAACAGTGTTAGCAGTTCATTGCTAAACATCAGGTTCACAGATCATTAATCCCAATTTATGTAGGTGGAGTGAAGCATCATAGTAAATAGTTTGAAAACTGGAAGTAAAGCCATTTTCAACATCTGTAGCTGCTCATGAAAGGCCCCAGTTAATTTGGACACCAAAAAAAAAAAAAAAAAAAAAAGTCAATCCCATGGCTGATATTGATAAAGACAAAATTCCTCCCTGACTCTGGGACATGANAAAAAAAAAAGTCAATCCCATGGCTGATATTGATAAAGACAAAATTCCTCCCTGACTCTGGGACATGAAATACTAATTTTGGCAAGTTGGGAGTTTTGACTGAAGGTTTGAACTTAAGCCATTTAATTTTGAAAATGGTTGTTCTGAGATACTTACAATTTGTAGATATGGTATGCTGACATTGAAGCTGTCGTTCATATTTGCATGCCAAACTATTCTCACATTAGTGATAAAAAATGTTCCCAAATTTCCCTATGAAAGAAGAAGTACATTAGAGCTCCTTTGAAGCACAGAGCCTTTTTCCAAATATGATGATTACTGCTGTCCATTTAAACACAAGCAAGGTACATCTTCACATTTAATTCAATAAAAGCCTGACTTGTTCCCACCAAAAACAGTCAAAATGCTTCTACTGACTGCAAGGAAGCAAGAACCAATCTTTAAAGATACAGCACACTAGTGGTGAAAATAGCTGGGAGTACCCATTACTGCAGCGCAGCAGGATCGAATCACAGCACAGCAGAGCTCATGGGAGTACATGAAGCATCTGACCGTGTTCTTAACTGTACAGATCTGGAATTGGCCTATAGTGTAAGTATAATGGCATGTGGGTTAAACTTAGGCAATTGTGGAGACGTGCTAAATGAATGCACAGTGAAGAACCCTTTAGCTTGTCAGAGGGATCCTATTTCTATTTTGAACTAAAATCAGACAGACAGAAATAACAGCTCCCGTTTTGTTTCATGGCTCTGGGAAATACTTGCAACTAATGCCCTGTAAAATAATAGGAATATTTTCTGTATTTCCCGTGTTTTAAGACATAGCTCCTTTTCAATTTCCAGTAATCAAGATGATATTGTCTTACACTGTAGTCAAAAGTGCACATAAACATAAACATAAACATATTCACAGTCCAGCTTCGAAAACATGATTGTCTTCCAGGACAATACGAGCTTTAGACACCTAAATATATCTTTTTAACAGGCACTGTATATCCAGTTCCTTGCATATTAGCCAATTCATGTAGACTTCAGGTTGCCAAAAAAGAGGCTGTATTGTATTGAGTAGTGAATATATGGGATCAGCTTCCCATCATGCATCAGCTGATACATTGAGTTAATTCCTCTGAGGTTACAGAACCATAGTAGTACAATTACTAGATGAAAGCCAAAACATTTTAACTTTGCTATAGTCAACTTAGTCTCATTCATCACTATACCTGGTCACTTGATAAATTCCAAACTCCATTGATTTTATCATATATTTGTTCTTGTGGTAATAATCTCAGCTGCTTGTTTTGAATCAATGCACTTCTCAGCTTGAGATCACGATACATTTTCGAAGTTTCATAAGCTCTGAAAAACATAAAAAATACTTAATGAAGTTATCTTTAAATTTAACAGTTGGAGTTTTTTTGACATCTGCTTTCATCTTCTGTGTTGTTCACGTGTAATGCTATTTCTTTATTTTCCTTAAGGTAGTCATCTCCTGGCCTTTTACTGCAAAGCATAAGTTTTCTATGTCTCATATTATACATAGTATGGACATAAACAATCCTTTATTTTTCAATGCTGGTTAAATCATAAACATCCAACATCTATGTATGTCAGTACTTCATCAGTGATAATCAATGACTGGTAATAATACATACTAATTTTCGTTATGCACAGTTGTCTACTCAAATTTGTGATCATTCTCTCTCTTCTTTCCAGAGACTCTGTTCTCCTTTTTTGTGGAGATTTTCTGAGTGTTAAGTTATATATGCAGTCCAGCAGCAGCAGTAATCCCACATCTTTGACTCACTGAATTGTGTAAATGAACAAGCAGTATTTTCAGTATGCTACCTGTGTACAGCAATAACTGAAGTAAAGAGTCTGGGACTCCCAGGGACAACATTGGTAAATATGAACTCAAATCGTGTATTGTTACATTTAGTCAATATATACAGAGCTTCTGTCTGCCCTCGTAATTTCTGCAAGGGAAAGAAAAAAAGAAATTTAACATGTTGATGACATAGTAGATTGACTATATGGGCAATAAAAAATCTTGTTTTCTAAATTCTTGCTTTAAATAGTGTACCTGAAGGCATCATTCTGATTCTGCCACTGATCTACTGCTGTTCTCAACTGCAATCTTTTTTTTTTTTCTTTTTGAGAAACTAGCAGCTTCATCATCAGTAAAAACTAATAAAGTCTGCTTGCTACACATTTGCTCTATCATGACAGAAACAGTATGGTCTTTTTTGGCTTTTGTTACCATGTCGCCTCCCCAGTAAGCTACGTAATCTCCCCAACAGTTCTTTACTTCAAGCCAAACAAATGGCTTCACAGTTGCAAGTATTTCAGGCACAAAAATTAGTGCTTCTCTAGACCTTTGTCAAATTTGGATTCAATGAGCCACAAATGTTTGTCTTATCTGGAGGGCAGAAGAACCACAAAACTATGCAATTACACAAGTTTTACTGCCTTAGGAACCTCACTAAAAACATACTCTCAACTTTTGAAACTAAACCTCCATTACTATTCTGTTACTGTTTTTGCAAGTAAGCTTTCAGATTATTGTTGCTATAGTGCAATAACTATAAACAATGAATTACAGCTTCTTTTTAATATTTTAAGAAATAGTTTTGAAACTTACCGAGTTGGCAGTTCTTGTAGTTATATTTATGACGCAGTTGTAACCAACAGCTAAATATAAGGGGAGAAGAAAGAATAGTTTTGAGAATAAGAAAAAATAATAGCCAAAATTACAAGTAGAATACTGAATTTTGTAGCACAGCTTTGGGTGCTGTTTGTGAGAAATACATATTATGGTTAACTGTCTGGGCCCTCATCGCAAAACCAAAAATTAATTTACGCAAGAAAGGACTGTGGGAGGTTGTCTGGTCCGATGCTTATCTCAAAGGAGGACCGACTCCATTTGGCTGCTCACGGTACTGTCCAGTTGATTTTGGAACCGCTCTGGGAGCCTGTTCCATTGTCTGACTGCCACCACTGCAAATAGTTTTCTCCTAACATCTAATCAGAATTTCCCTTGTTTCAGTGTTTGATTGTCTCATCATTTCCCCCCCTTACCAATAAAACTTTCTACATCAGTGTAATCCTTTGTAGAAGAAGAACTAAAGGCATGACGTAGAAAAATCTCAGCAAAGTGGAAAGTATGAGTGGAGAAGAAGACAAAAAGAAAACTGTTATAAATTTCACTTTGCCTCTTCTATGGTGCTCTGATACAAAATAAAACCAGAAGCAGTCCTAGCTGTTTTCTTCAGGAAAAAAAAAATATAAATGCATGAAAGTAGTGCTGGGCTAAATCTGAATGACAATGACAGTCCTGCTACTTATAGCTGATCGTAGCAGATCCAGGTTCCAAAATAAATTCAAAAAGTATTTAAAACAGAACTAAGCTCAGTTCTGGCAGCAGTTACACAGATAAGCATGTTCAATTTTTACAGAATTCATACCTATGGATATACCAAGAAAAGAGTATTTCCTAGGTTGCATATGAGAAATTTCCTAAAATTAGAAGAAAAACAAATACCCCGAAATGGTACCAAATATATATTCTTTTTTGGCCTATACATTCCCTTAATCTAGGAAACAATGCATCTTGAAAGGTAGAGAGTATTTTAAACTCTAAAAGCCATAGGGGTTAGACTTCCTTGAGCTTCTTCTGAACTGTTTCATCTTTCTTTGTGATCTCTGAAAAGGTCTATTCTAAAACCTAAATATACAAGCAAACAATTTTTTAATTTTATAAATATGTATAAAAACAGCAGTGTCTGTGTGTGCACTTGAAAAGTGTGTGCATGTATGTGATGGAAAATGCAGAACAGCAGCAGGCAGAGGGCAGAAGTTTATATCTGTTAGCAACGGGACACAGACTATCAGTATCGACTGGCTATTGGAAACTGAGCATTGGCACAAAGTGCATCCTGCCCATTGCAGCAAATTAAATTAATACAAGGAGACCTGCTAGCTACTCATACAGTTAAAATTAGAGGCTTTTTCAGATTTTACAATGGTAAATTTGGGAACACAAGTACTTTTGGGGAATAAAAGGAATAAAAACTGTAGGACAAGACAGAACGTGAATAAACAGGTGGCAACAAGAGGAAGAGTAGAGCACAGTGTGAAGAAACTCATACTTCTGTTTCTGTCTACAAAAATGAATTAATCCCACATAGGACAAATGAAAAACATGTCTGAAGTACTCTTCAACTTATGTTCTGAGAAATTAATAGTGAATATTAATATTTTGCTATTAATTATTATAGCAATTCCTGTATTACAAATAGATTTATTAGTAACAGTTTATTTTAGAGCAAAAGAATTACACTTTACTATTCTGTACTATTGTTAAAGAGTAGCATGACACCACAAAGGAAAACCAAAATTTGCATCTGTTTAACAGGAGGCGATACTTACACAAATTCACTCTGGGCAATGACAGTGAGCGCCAAATAATCCGCAAATTTGTCACAAGCAGTCTACCTGGAAATGAAGAGTGTAGATATTTTAAATGTGAACAACTTCCATTAAATTAAGTGTTCCATTCTCTCATACACATTTATCTCTAGTTTTGAAATACCAGAATATTCCTTCCCCTTGATAGGAAAAAGAAGAAAAGCACAGGACACCCTAGCAGAAAAAAATCAATAAACGCCTTTTTTAAAAGCTTGGAGAAAATTCAGAAAAGAGCAAAGAAAACAACCTCTAATATATACCAGCATTCCTCAAAACTAAACTAAGAACAGTTACTGTTTTCACATCCATCTGCCTACGGTAAAAATGCGGAGACACTATCAGTGCAGAACTGCTCTGGGGAGGAGAAGGGGAAGGCAGCGTTAACTGTTGCAGCTGTCTTCATGAATAACTGCACCCCTCTATGTCACATGCATTTCTTTGATTCTGTACCCTGTACAGCAGCACATCCAGCCCCAGGAAGGGTCATCTCAGCACACTAGCAGCTTCATGGCCTTGCATGCTACAGATATATATATTCCTTACTGATTCAGTTTAAACCAGGTTAGGAAAAACTAAGCTCCAAACAGGATTACGGCAAAAGAACACCACAAGTTTATAAATGGATTACTCTTGGAAGGCTTTCAATTCTAAACAAATTATGAGACAAGATTATCACCTTCCTGTAACTCTGAACAAGAGATCCTATTTGAAAATACTCCATGGGGAGACAGAACT
The DNA here is from genome assembly GCA_013399055.1 of Ramphastos sulfuratus. Classification (NCBI taxonomy): domain Eukaryota; kingdom Metazoa; phylum Chordata; class Aves; order Piciformes; family Ramphastidae; genus Ramphastos; species Ramphastos sulfuratus. The sequence continues at coordinate 185,568 of WBNM01040172.1, forward strand.
GCAAAACAGATAGAATCTGTTTTCTGCAACAGACCATTGACAGCAAGTTCAGTGGAAACCAGACAGGGTGTTCATGAACCTACACACGTTAAGTATTAGAAAATTTACAATTTCACAGAGTATGCAGTTACCTCTGTCACCATTGTTCCCTTTGGTATCTTCAACAGACTCTAAGCAGTCTATAAGAACCTCCCCAGATCTCATTTTCATCTGTCTAAAATAAAAAACAAAAAAGCAGAAAAATTACCTAAAGAAAAATAGAATGGATTTATCCTCCAAAAGAAGGCCATTTCTATTTTTCCACTTTTCCTTCTCCTTTTTTTCTTGTGCATAATACAATGAAAAATCCACATAGCACACAGATCAATATTATGTACCAGAAATTGTCATCACTACACCTGGCATATGAAAAATACTAATACTTTTATTATTAAACAGTTTAAAAAAAAAAAAAAAGTATTAAGTGTGACTAAGCAAACTATACCCCCAAATAGAGAGACAGTGTGTGAAAATTGGAGGGAGAAGCAAAAAAGTTGCATTCACATAATTTTTAGTTGATAGTTTGTTACCTCTTGCTGTGTTTGAATGTAGCCAGGTTCAGCACAGAACAAGCATCAGCAAAGGAAGTATCAGTTTGTATACATGAAATGCTCTTGCTAAATTTTCCACAAAGGGTGTAATTTCACTGTTCGGGGGTTTTGGGTTTTGTTTCATTTAGGTCATCTAATCACTTAATTAACTAATAAGATTATTATAAATGCTGTGTTTTAATTATATTGTGTAAAGCTGCCAAAACTCTTCAGTGTATTGGCATGACAGAACAAAATGTAATATCAGGAGAGGAATTCACAGATTGCACTGGGTTGGAAGGGACTGAAGATCAGGATCGATTTTTTAGGTGTGGACTCAACAGTGCATCACCAGAACAGGATAAAAGATGTTAGGCAGGAGCTTGCAAGAATAATAACAAGAGCATTAAAGAAAATCTGGGAGATGGCTTCATCCCCATGACAATTCTACAAGAAAATATGACATAACTGCTTAAACATCCAAGATACAATTTCATGTTTCTATAATTACTGCAGGAGGCGAGTCTGAGAGACAAGGGATGTTCCCAGTACAGTCAACTGAGCCGGAGGGAGATGAAGCCCGATAGTACCCTTTCAGTACCCCCTCCCATCACTACCAAGCAGCTGCTAATTTGTGTCTGCACGAGGGCGTGACAACCCTTCAGCTCCGGTCCCTCGGAGGCCGCATAGCTACTGCCCATTTCCGTCAGCTCAGGCTGCCAACACCACGGCTGCGACACCCAGACTGTATTACTAGTAGCTGGTGTCATCACCTCAAATACACACCTCGAGTTTGTTTTTACTTCTCAGCGCCAGGCGGGAAAAAATAAACACCCCACAGTTCTCCAGTGAGCGGCATTTTTTGGTTGGTTGTTTTGGGGTTTGTTGTTTTTGAGGGTTTGGTTGTTTTGCTTTTAACAGATTGGCAACTGTGACTTAGACTCCACTCATCAGCCTGCCTGCCTGAGCCTCAAGGGCCACAAAAGCCTTTCTGCCCTGTCAGGAAAAAACGCTTCCCCCGATCAGCGCCGAAACACCAGGAAGGCTCCCAGCATGCACCGCGCACTAATGGCGGCCGCGCTCAGCCTACTGAGGGACAGCCATCAGCCTGCTGACAGAGCTCCGAGCGCCCTGCTGCAAGGAGAGGCAGAGCATCGACACTCACTGCGGAGAGATGTCGAAGCGGACATCTCTGTCTTCCCACAGCACGTCCAGGACCGTGCTCATGGCTCCTCCCGGCGAGCCCGCGTGCCGCCGTGGCAGCTAGTCCGGCGTTTCGCGCTCGCCCAGCCAAGGGGCGTGGTTGCGGCGCTGCGCGTGAGGCCGCCGCTCTCCCTCCTGTGCTAGCGCGCCCCGGCTCGGCTGGAGAGCGGCAGCGAGTAGTGCTCTGCGGGGCTGTCGTCCCTTGTGGGCCGCTGCACAGCCGTGGCTGCACAGCCGTGGCAGCGCCAGTGGCCAGGCGTTTGTGAACGAGAACGTGTAGTTGCAGCTTTTCCTCATCTTAGTTTTGTGGATTGCAAGGTAACCGCCTTGGACCATCGTTAAGCTAGACCCGCGTACAGTCGGTAAACCCAAAAGCTGCTAATCCTTCGCTGACTGGGTAAAGCAGTATTAAGTCCTGTTCTTTGATGTGGCTTTTGGTTTTGGTGGGTCTTTCTGTCGTTTGTTTGGTCGGGTTTTTTGTTTGTTGTTTTGGGGTTTTGTGGGGTTTTGTTGTTGACAGGATTTGTCATAATAGATTTGGAATAACTAGAAATAGCTACAGTATCCATGCTCAAATAAAAAGATACACCAAGTTAAGTACGAATCATAGAAAGAAACTGTTTTGGCAGCTCTTTCCCTGCAGCTGGTCCCTAAATTTGGTCCCGTTGCAGCCCACCAGGAAGGTGATAGGGCCTCGACTGAGTAGAAAACACTCGGTGCTGTCCTCCCCGCCTCTCCTTCCACCCCACTGTAGCAGGTGTTTGGCTTGAGGACAAATTCCCTTTTTTGTTGGTATACTGAAGTTACAATTTGTGCGTGATTAAAAACAAAAAACCCAAAACAACAACAACAAAACACACACAAAAAAAACCCAAAACAAAAAAGCACAAACCTAGACAAAAATGGTCGACGAGTTTTGCATGCAAGAATGCCTGAGATATTCTGTCCTGTTAAGGGCTATGTCAGAAGCTAAATTATATCACTAGGAGCACACTAAGTGTAGTTTAACTGTGAGGCAAGTTTTCAGTGCTGTAAAAGTACCATTGTCCTGGCAGTAAAATCAGACATGTTTTATTAGAAACAAGTTTTTAAGGATATAAGTCAAATAAGAGGAAATACATCATATACAGGGAGACAAATGTAAAAAAGCAATATGGCAGTGACGAGTGGAAAGAATAAATTCCATGCTATGTTTGTTCTGAACATAAGCTTAAAAAGCCTTTTAAGAAAGAGATGCATTTAAAATTTAGACTTGGCTTTCCGAAGAGAAACACATCAAGGACCACTTCAGACATGAAAAAACCTAATTTAATGATGCCAGCTATTGGTGTATAGATCTATAGATGTGTTTTAACTGCTTTTATCACATGTCTTGCTACCTATAGAAACTGAAGAGAGTTCACAGGAAAAATGAATAAACATAACTGATGTGATTGGGAATGGTGAGTAGCTGAGTCACCTCCCTGTCCTGTGACTCAGAAAGAACACAGGCCACAGGTTGATGCATTTGCTGTATTTATCTGTATTTAGTAGTACTCTGTGTGCAATTTGGAAATTGATATTTTATTCTTAAAATTCTAAAACAGGATTTATGGAAACAATTTTGCTTAAAATAAGTCAACTCTTCATTGCAGAATCCATGTCTAACATCAGATGTCTGAAACACAGAAAAGAAATTTAGTTAAATTAAAAGTTTAATGGTTGCTTTCCAAAGCCACACATATAATTTAAAATTAGGTATAGTTACTGATTGTACAATGGTAGCATTCTAGGTAAAGAAAGGGCAACTGCTATGGCAAATGCTATACTGATCTTACTATACCTTAGTAAAAGAGGAATCTTGTATTCTTGATACTGCTGAAAATTTGTTTTATTAGATAAGGAATACATTATGTAATATATGCAAAAAGAATTAAAGTGAGCTCGCATAGGTAGACATTTTTAATTGGTGAACATTTGACTTCATAATGTTAACATTCTTTAAATGAGTAGGTTTGGGTTTACATGCCATGCTGTATACTTGTTTACAAACCCAAACAATCAATAGCTTCGACTTGTTATTAATGTGGAGAAGAATTCCTACCTCCAGAAAGAAATACACAAGCCTCTCTACATTCCTCTTCACTCTCAAAGCGGTTTGCATTTCCATCGCAGCCACCATACCAAAACTGAGCACAAGCATTGGCTTGTTTATCATAATACCATTTTATGATATAAACACGACATGGTCCTTGATCCAGCCTTAACTTGCACCGGAGGTCCAGGGTACTGTCTAAAGTAAAGATAAAAATAAAAAAATTCAGAGACAGAATAATAGTCATGGCCACGTTTCCAGGAAGCATGGGAACATGTTTCTATTTCTCTCATTTGTTGTTCACATCATAATACACTCCCAAAAGATGAATAATACATATGGATGTTTCACATGAAAAGAACCAATTCTCTGAGCAGTCAGGTGATTACTATACTTGCCTTCAAATGACTAAACATTGGATTTTTTTTCCTATTTCTCCTCTGAAGGAGGCATCTCTTTTTTCTGTCCAATTCTGAAATCACTATCTTCCCTGTTTCTAATGAAGCCTCCCATTTCCATAGGCTGCCCTTCATGTCTGACAAATTACCAGCTCACTGCTCCCCCTCAGCTAACACTATGTTGTCTTTCTGATGCCATTTATGATCTCTGTCTCATGTTATAGCTGACTTTGCTGTAAATGGAGCAGAGGAATTTGGGAAGACAAGAACTGGTGAAAAGGCTGGACAAGAACTGCAACTAGATCTGTTATACAATCCTAAAATAGATTTTCATCCACAGCACGGGCTCATGAAATCTTCAGAGAATGGAACAAACGTACTCTGATTCAAAGCCTTATGAAAATTTAGTATCAGGATAAGAAGAAACAAAATGAAAACCTGAGTCTGATCTATAAGCTGATCTTATAGATCAGCTCTGCAGCTCTGTGTGAGCTCTGCAGTTGAAAAAGATGATACCATCATTTTTTATCTGATGGTGATGGTTTTGATGGGAATAATGGTACCACAGCTACAGCAGAAAAGAAAAAGGAGACTTTTTTTTTTTTGATCAGCCCAAAAGGCAATCAAATAAATGAATGATGATTAAAATACCTCTAGTGTCCACTGTTTCTAAGGATGACTGCTCCTCCTCTTCTTGTTCGTCTTCATAGGCTTCATTTACTACCACAGGAGGTCCTTTGGTCTGAAATAAGCAGTTGATTTTCTTTGCTTTTCAGATCTTGTGAAGTATCTCAGAGTGAACAAGCCCTTCATCACTTATTTAAAAACATTTGAATTTTCTTTCCCATTTGCCCTGACTTAAGTGTTAAGAATAAAGATTCTAACCTTACCTTGAGGTGTACCTTGAGGATTTTCAGTCCTAAACCTGGGATGTATATAATTTTTTTAATAGTTGAACTCTACAGGATTTTATTTACAAACTTAAAAATATATATGTGAATTTAATTGCTATTCTCGAGCTTGATTATTAAAGTGCAATTGCATTTTAGCAATGTTATGTTTTACACTGTGGCACAAATATTACTGTATTAAATACAAAAATAATAAACCTTGTAACAGTATTTGGAATAAACTGTAGCCATTAGATAATTGCCTGTATGCAACATCAGAACTCTTGTTTGTGACAACCAACAACGAAGGAGCTGTTACAGTATGTGTCCTATAGAAAAGCAGGGGGAAGTTACATATTACATGAGGCAACAGAAAAGGAAGGTTATTTTCATACCATAGCTAGTTGTTGAGGAAGATCACCAAGACTCAGAGGACTTTCTATTGTAGATATTCCAGGTGTCTGTGCTGAAAGTGGCTGTCTATTAACACTGTTGTTCTGAAGTATGTAACGTAAAGAACTTGAAGATACTGAATGGAAAGATGATGCACTTATGCTTGCCTCATTTCCATTATGGTTGTATATTAAGGTACCATGTTCATCTTCACAAAACTGCTTGAATAATTTGGACTCCAGAACTGTTTAAAAAAAAAAAAAAGTAAAAAACTCATAGTGAGAAACTCACTATTTTTTAAAAATTTGGATTATTTATGCATGTAAGTAATATACATGTAATCCAGTACTCCTTTGGATTACTTATATGCATCTAAGATTATTCCAGGCTCTCTGGACTATGGCTTTTATTTGTTAAAAAATTGCCAGCCTTTAAGTCCTCTATATGGCACAAAAATACAATGAACTTACCTAAAGGTGTTTGTCTGAGCTTAGTAACAACTATTGTTTGGGAATGGTAAAGTAACTGCTTACCTTGCCCATGCAAATAACCCTGTGAAAATGAGCTATTTTCTGATGGAAGTGAATAACTGGATTTACAGTGTATGAGCCCTTAGCTTAGAAAGTTAATTTAAGCAGCTGTTTTCCTATGCTGTAGATGACATTCCCTGTTGGTGTGATGAATCATTGCCCTGTAATGGTGACACCTCAAAAGAAGGGATTCTGTATTTCTAGGTTCATATTGCTTTGCACCTTGTAACTAATCCAGATCAGAATCAAAGCATAACAGATCCACAAAGATAATGCTCCCCCCACACTCCCTTCTGGGAAGCATCAGCTACCATGCAGAATAAAACTGCAGTGAACACACCTGGCAACATATTAAAGTCATCAATGAGATACATGTGTTCTTTGTCTGGATCAGAAGCAATCAGATTTAGTTCATGCACAAACTCAACGTGTGTTGGATCTGAAGTATTTACAATTCCTATAGCATACATTTCAATGTTTGCTGTGTGAGCCTCTTGAATGACAATATCCAGTCTTAGAGCTTCTTTCTTGTCAGCTTGGCCATCTGTTAGCACAATAGCTACTTTCCGCACTCCTGTTCGAGCACCAAAAAATCCTTCCCGGGTTGCCTTCCGGATAGCAGTTGCTGTGTAAGTGCCTTCTCCCATGTACTGCATTTTTCTAATTGCTTGGTTCACTTCCCGTTGAGTCGTATACTTGTCGAGGCCAAATTCTAGCCGAACCTCTAAACTGTATAACACAAGGCCAATTCTGGTAGCGTTTCTGCCTACAGTTACTCTGTCCACTAAAGCAGTTACAAAGTCTTTGATAATCTCAAAATTTTCTGGTCTCACACTCTCAGAGCTGTCAATCACAAATACAAGCTCCATAGGAATTTCCTTACATTTAATACAACAACCTGCAAAGCGAAAAAACAGACAGATCATGATGACTTGACTTGGTATGGTTTTGAAAGGAGAAGAATGTAAATGTAGTGAAGAAAAAGTACAATCTGGAATTGAAGATTTCTTGAGTACTTACCACATATCTCTTTAATTAACTTAATTATATCTTCTCTCTGGGCATGAAAAATATAAAAATATTTTACAATTGGACTCTTTCAAATGAGGTATGACATTGACAGTACCTAAGATTTTGTTTAGAATGAATATGTGTCCTACAGGAACTTAAAAAAAAAAAAATCTTACTTTTTAACTTTCCAAACTGAACCTTCCAAGCTTGGAATGAGTCTTACATCTTACAATAATCTATTTTATATGGCATGTAAGAATTATTAACTTTATGACAAAATAAGACACTTGTCTAAAAGAATTAACTACTGTTTTATAAAGAATGTTTTGTGATGTTGTGGTTCTCAAGAAAACTTAAAACCTACTTATATTTTAGGATATGAATAATATGGATATCCCTTTTAAATATATTGGGAGTGGAGAAATAGACCCAACTTTAGGAAGCATTTTGCTTGTAGTGAGCTGCCATATGACAGAGTGTCAACATGGAATGAAATTGGGATCTGTAAATCCTAGTGTGCCTGGCACTCCCAGCTTTCAGCAGACAGGAAAAACAACAACAAAAAAAATGCTGCTGTCTGTTTAGAAAAGTGATAGCTGCTGTGACATGCAAATAAAGTGTTTCTCATTATTGAAGCAATCATTTGTTACATTTTTTCAAGTGCATGACATTGGCAGTGAGTCAGTCTTTTAAATACAACCTTTTGCTACAGCTGCTCAGCTTCCAACATAAAGCTCGGTAGTATTTATATACTCGCTGGCATGTTTCACTCAATTTGGGGCTAGTCCAGTCCAGGATTACCAGAAATATAATTAAGTTTGTAGCATGATAGACCATGACAGATTTGAAGGTCTTTGCTCTTTAGAGTCTTAAATATTTAGAAAAAAACCCCGACTTTCCTGCAGCAGATACCTACCTGAGTCATCTAATACTAACTGTGAAAGAATATGTAGCAGAAAAATACCTAAAATCATCAGGAACTTTAAATTCCATTTCAGAAGTCAAACTTTTGTGTGGTTTTCTTCTCTGTTATTACTGAGACCACTTCTACTTGGAGAGCTCTTTCCAAAATAATTAACATATGATACAATTAATCTGATAGTATCTTGTATTGTTTATATCTTGTTGTAATGAGATTTAAAAAATGGAATTTGCTTACTGTTAGGCCTTGCTCTCCCTTTGGTCCAGTTTTGCCCTGTAACGGTGATTGTTAATTAAGCTACTACAATTAGGTAATAACAAAATAACATTCAGAATAGGACTTCATCAATACCATTATTAGAATAATATTTGGTCATTAAGAACTTTGGCTGGAAAGAGTAGTGTTCTTTTGCATGCAGTATCTATAACCTTCTAAGATGGTGAGTTTTTAATGGAAATTGGATAACCTTGAGTCTCCCACCGTATCACTGATTATCAATTACATTAGAAAGGGAGAATCTGCAAAGCTTTCCTGTCTACCATGTTGTGTTTGTTTCCTTTCTCAGGAGATTGTATACCATCCTGACACCTAGAATGATCAGAATTCTGCTTCATCACGTGAGTCGAATAGGGACAATGTCAGGGCAAGAACAGCAAGGGTATTTAGGTATCCCTACTTAATAGTGTGCAAATGTCAGAATAGAGGGGATTGCATTTTGCCTTCCAGCTTCTGTGGAGCTGCCTATCAGCAGAGGTTACCATTTTTCCTCCCTTCATCTGTTCAGCAGTTCTGAGGGAAAGTCTGAGCTACAGTTACTTGGTAGCCATAGAATAGGATTGCATAATTTTGTCTTAAAATTGTCTTTCACTGCCTTAAGAAAGAAACCAGATGTGTGGGAAGTGGAGTATTCACCATGGAAATGTCTTCTTTATGCTTTTAAAGGTTTTCACAGTTTCAAATTCTTAAGTATTTCAGATTATATGTATTTAAATAGCAAGAAGAACACAGAAACCAGTCTGATTTTTAAGCAGTTTAAGAAAACAGACATGATAAACCTGAGTTACTTACAGGTTCTCCAGATAAACCAGGGTCACCCACATCACCTTTTTCTCCTTTTTTCCCCTTTTCACCTCTAGCTCCTCGATCTCCCTTTAAAACCATGTTGGTAAGCAGACAGAAAGTGTAGGTCAGCTTTTACTACACTTAAAAAAAAATTCTCTATCTGTCTTGGTCCAATTCACCTTCAGCTTCTGACATGAGTTAGAAATCTTTGTTAGAGATCATTTAAAGTATTTGTGAATTTAATTAATAACTTGTATTGGCTAAGTATTGTTATGGGGAAAATAACAGGAACATAGCAGTTTGAACGAGACATCTCAAGCAAGGACATGTGGACAGGAGTTTCATGGGACAGGTAATGATGGATGTCATTATCTGTGTCTGAGAAAATAAGATAACAGGAAAACTGAGGGGAAACACAAGTATGGTTGGAATGAATAGGGATAGCATTCTGAGAAACCTTTTGGCCTATTACAGCTGTTTGGAATAGCAAACAGGTGATTTAGTGCTTGCTGATTTGATTTTTAGTAGGCTATGGGAATTCATACAGCCTTTTTTGAGCTGATGTGATCACATCCAAAACATGATTCCAACCTGCATTTCTCTTTCTTAACATTGATGTAGTCCCCAATTTTTGCATCACGGATGAGTAAAAGAAAGGCAATGATATTAAATCTAATATCTATATTTCTTCTATTTGCATTAGAAGATAAGTCTCATATGACATTAAAAGAAGCCACAATGAAAGAGATACTTTGATCAAATATTAAAATTATCACAGGAATGACTGAGATGTTCCCAAATCCCCAATTCTCTTTTCACAGAATTAACATGCCTTCAGGGGGAATTAACTGCAACGAGCATTTTCAGTAAGTTGGCTTAGTCTAACATGTTATCTCTGATTTAGGTATCATACCTTCTGTCCCAAAAGCCCTTCTCCAGTGGGACCTCGTGGTCCTGGCAATCCTTGAATTCCTTGTTCCCCCTAATGATAATTCAAGTAGCGATATTAACCCTTTGTAGGAATTAATCATGCATTAGTTTTGCATGTGTTGCAAGAGAAAGTATTTCAAACTGCACATTAACAAGTGCCGAGGCACTTAAGACAATGTAGTAACTTGCTTGTATTTATCAAAATCTTCATCAGTACATCTGTTCTAAAGATACATAATATTGAAAAATGCTGTGATCATTATTGGTTCTGGTTCTCCTTTCCTCCTTTCCATACGATTTTATTCCTTCTCATTCCTCTATTCTTAACGTCTTTAGAACCTCTCTCATCTGATTTATGCCTTGAGTAAATTATGTGTTACAGGGAAATTAATATTACACATTCAGGATGGAAATTCGTCCTCTGCCATAATTCACATAACCCCTGTCACCGTGAGCATGGGAGTTGAGGAAGATGGAATGGTGTTTTTAATTTTGTAAGGCTATCTTTAAGTGATAAAAGATGCCCTTGTTTCCTCCTCCCTCAATATACACAGCCTTGGGCTTGTTGTTTACAGCAGTAAAGACAGAACATACTTGTAGGTGCTCACATTATCATTCTCATTTTCTAGCCTGAGGCTCTCTCCAGGCTAGAAACCTGAACACTGTGATGGTCAGACTGATCACTCAACACAGGTTAAATATTGAAGACAATGAGGCTTTTTTACCTTAACTCCTTGAATACCTTCACCAGGAGGTCCCAGAGAGCCAGGTGGCCCTGGACGTCCTATGGTTCCCTAGAAAGAAACACTGCATACATTAAGTACAATATTCGTAATAAAAATACTCCATGAATTGTTACACCTCCATGTAACTTTCTGCTCCATGTAACATCCTCTACAAAATTGGTGTCTTTTTATAAGTAGTGGGGATGAGATTGCTCTAGCTGAAAAAGACTCTTTTTATCCTTTATCAGATTATTTAAATCTGTTTTTACTTAAAGGAGTTTCTCAGGTCTTCACGTTCATTGATCATGAATCGCCTTGCTGATAGTGGATGGATTGTATTGGTGGGACACTAGGGGATGAATTAAGATTTAAGAGAGGATCATTATTGTTTTGTCTTTCATCACCATTAAGCTTACACAGTAAAACCTATAGATATACATGTGGCGTTGCAAACGAATGCTAATTTATAAGCTAGTTTTTAAAAGAACTCTAGAGGAAATGTTTTGGTTCTGTATGTTATTCATAGGAAGCAATCAAATCCTACACAGTACAATATATTGTTGTTTCAGTATCCCTGCATGAAATTCTCAGTTTCCTCATTCGTAAGGATCCTGTGCATGTACCAGTGCTTGGGACTAGCACTGGCTGCAAAAGTGCTTCACCATGGCTAAGCTCTGGAGCTAGCCTTCATGCCAACATGAACTGAATCTCTGGGACCAATATGACACATTGTGGAGGCCATACATTATTATATTTCAAAATCTTTGCATCTTGTTCAGTTTCTTTATATTTACATTCTAAAAGAGCTCTTTTGTATTAATAGACTTTAGTAGGAGCATAACCGTTTCCAATCTGAGAGATTTCATAGTGAAAATTGCTTTACAGTCAGTTATTTCCAGACCTTTATATTATAATAT
>WBNM01040178.1:6942-25127 GCA_013399055.1 Ramphastos sulfuratus
CCTTCTCCTCTCCTTCTCCTCTCCTTCTCCTCTCCTTCTCCTCTCCTTCTCCTCTCCCCTCTTCCCTTTTCCCCCTCTCCTCTCTCTCCTCTCCTCTCTCCCTCTTTCTCCTCTCTCTCCTCTCCCCTCTCCCCGCTCTCTCTCTCCATGCTCCAAACTTCTCTACCTTCTTTGTAGCACCTAACACCTTCCTCTCCTCTCTCTTGCAGACTTGATCCAAGCAACCAATGAAACCAACGTGAACATTCCTCAGATGGCTGATACACTCTTTGAGCGAGCCACCAACAGCAGCTGGGTGGTCGTATTCAAAGCCTTAGTCACCACACATCATCTCATGGTTCATGGCAATGAGGTGAGTGGAGCTGGCTTCCTGAGACCACACTGGCACTCAGGCTCCAAGAGGAGGACATTCCCAGTGCACAGACATCTCTTCTGAACCAGGATGGGCATGAGGACACTGGGCAAGAGTGGTTCTTGATGAGGAGCAAACTTCCCTTGAGCAGCCTGAAGGGAAGGGGGCATAGGAGGCATTGCCCTTAATGTCTCTTCGCATTGCCCATTCTGTCTCTTCATTTACAACACCAGATCCTCAGAGCAAGCAAGCAGCCTGTGCAGGGATGCTGACAATTTGTGTGCTCTCTGCAAACAGAGCTCTGAAAGGGTTAAAACCTACCTGGGATGTTTTGGCTGCAGTCAGAGTTGGTGCTGAGCTTCATCTGCCCCTCAGCCCAAAGAGCTGCGCTCTCAGCAGGAGCGCTGAAACCTTTCAGCTGGAGCTGTAAATGCCACTTGAGAGCCTTTTGGATTGCTTCTTCTTGCCCTTGCTTTTCACTGTCCTGTCTGGATTGCTGTGTCTGTGTGAAAACAAAGCATCCTTGGAGAGCTTTCATATGGCTGCATAGCAAATCCTCTCTGCCTGTGTGGCTAAAACATTCTCATGCAGGGAACTTCTCCAGCATCACAGCATACATTTTTTTTTTACTCTCCTCCTCTTTTTCCATTCCAGGTTTTTTTTTTTTTGTTTTTTTTTTGGCCAATATTCTGATTGGATTTCCATGCCTATTTCAGGCTTTTAGTTGCTGTCCTTGATGTGGAGTCTGCTGGTTGTTACAGCAGCCCCTCAGCTTGGCTGGCACTGGGGGTGGCTGGGTTGGAAAGTCTGGGACTAGCCTGGATGTGCTGCTTTGTGAGCAGATCAAAGTTGTGCTTCCTCAAATCCCTTTGAGGATCAACCATTTTGACTGCTCTCTGGTTTGTATTTTACACAAAATGTAGTTCTGTGTGTTCAGAGATTCAGGCTAAGTGTAATTAATCTGAATTTAGGGAGAAGTTGTTCAGCATCAGGGTGGTGAGAGCCTGGAAGGGGTTGCCCAGGGTGCTGCATTTCTGAATACCACAGAAGTTGTCTAGCAAAGGAAGAGAGTTGGGGATATTCAGTCTGGACAAGAGAAGGCTCCAAGGAGACCTTCTTGTGGCCTTGCAGGATCTGAAGGGAGCTACAAGAAAGCTGGGGAGGGACTTTTGAGGCTGTCAGGGAGTGATAGGACTGGGGGGAATGGAACAAAGCTGGAAATGGGGAGAGTCAGCCTGGATGTTAGGAAGAAGTTGTTGAGCATGAGGGTGGTGAGAGCCTGGCAGGGGTTGCTCAGGGAGGTGTTGGAAGCCTCATCCCTGGAGGTGTTTAAGGCCAGGCTGGATGAGGCTGTGGCCAGCCTGAGCTAGTGTGAGGTGTCCCTGGGCATGGCAGGAGGTTGGGACTGGATGATCCTTGTGGTCCCTTCCAACCCTGCCTGATTCTATGATTCTCTGATGCCTGCTGCTGTGGCAAACATGAAAGCCTTCATTTTCTAGTGGGGCTGTGCTCTGGTGAGGCCACAGCTTGAGTGCTGTGTTCAGTTTTGGGCACCTCAATGCAAGAGAGATGTGGAGGTGCTGGAGCCAGTGCAGAGGAGGGCAAGGAAGCTGGGGAAGGGCCTAGAGAATAAATGTGATGAGGAGAGACTGAGGGAGCTGGGGATGGTTAGTGTGAAAGCTTAGTTGCTTTCTGTGATCCCTTGTGTTGAAGTGCAGTAAAGAAAACCACAGGAGCAGTGATCTTAGGAGCAAGAATGTCTGCAGCTACTGGAGGGAGAGGAGACTGAGGGCAGAGCTCATTGCTGTCTGCAGCTACCTGCAGGGACAGTGTGGAGAGGCTGCTGCTGGGCTCTGCTCACAGGGAACTGCAGACAGAACAAGGGGGAATGGCCTCAAGCTGAGGCTGGGCAGGTTTAGATTGGGCAGCAGGGAAAATTTTTTCCTGGAGAGAGTGGTCAGGGCCTGGCATGAGCTGCCCAGGGAGGTGGTGCAGTCCCCCAGCCTGGCTGTGTTTCAGGCTGGTTTGGATGTGGTGCTTGGGGCTGGGGTTTAAGGTGAATCTTGCAGAGTTATTGAATTACTGAAATAAAAAAATACATATTTGAGGAAGGGCTTGGAGGCTAAGAGCAAAAGCTGTGTTTTCATGTGTGTCTGCTGAAGTTACACTGGGAGAGGGTTGGAAGCCTTCAGATGCAGCCTGCCATAAGCAAATAACTTTGTGTTGCAGAGATTTATCCAGTACCTGGCATCTAGAAACACATTGTTCAACCTCAGCAATTTCCTGGACAAAAGTGGCTCTCATGGTAAGCACATCTGTAATCCTAACAAGGTTCTCCATAAGATGCTGTTGGGCCTTTGCTCTTTTACTCACAAGATGCAAGCAGTGCAAAAAGGTGAAGTGCTTAATGAATCCAGGAGCTCCAGCAAGCTGCTGCACAACTTCAGGGCAAGGCTTCTGCCAGATGCTTCCCTCAAAAGGTGGAATTGTACAACTCCTTCCAAGTGCTGGTTGCAATCAGGAGTGGCCCAACCTTCTCTTTAACTGTTACAGCAGTTAAGGATGAAATTAATTACTTTTCCTTCAGCTTGCTTTACTTTCCACTCAGCCTTAAATGGTGAGTTGGTTGCTTGGGGACATTGCCTGTGCTAGGAAGTGTCTATAAATACTTAACTGAGGAGATAGGTGCCAAGAGAGCAAGCTGGCTTTGGTTGGAGGAGTGAATTTAGGGAGGTCTAGGTGGAAATTAAGGAGTTCTCTCCAAAGCTGATGAGGTCTGCTCTTCTGCTTTGCCCCTGGAGTTACTGGGTGGAGAGCCTGACACACTGCAGGGCTGTGCTGCCAGGCAGTGAGACTCAGGCTGCAGAGTTGGGCAGGGAGATGTTGAATGACAGTCAGCAAGGGCAAGGGGAGAGGCTGGCACCTGGGAAAGAACAACCCCAGGGAGCAGCATAGGTTGGGGACTCAGCTGCTGGAGAGCAGTGAAGGGGAAAAGGCCCTGGGGGTCCTGGTGGGTGGGAGGGTGAGCATGAGCCAGCAATGTGCTCTGGTGGGCAGGAGGGGCAATGCCAGTCTGGGGTGGGTTAGAAGGGCTGTGGTGAGTAGGTGGAGAGAGGTTCTCCTGCCCCTCTGCTCTGCCCTGCTGAGGCTGCATCTGGAGTCCTGTGCCCAGTTCTGGGCCCCCCAGTTCAAGAAGGACCTCAGGGAACTGTTTGAAGGAGTCCATTGCAGAGTCACAAAGATGCTGAAGGCAGTGGAAGATCTTCCTTAGGAGGAGAGCCTGAGGGAGCTGGGACTGTGCTGCTGGGACAGGAGGAGCCTGAGGGGGGACCTCAGCAATGGGGATAAAGATGTGCAGGTGAGTGGCAGGAGGCTGGAGCCAGGCTCTGCTGGGTGATGCCAGTGCCAGCACAAGGGGCACTGGGTGGGAGCTGAGGCAGAGGAAGTTGCATGGAAACCTGAGGAAAATGTTTTCCCTGTGAGTGTGACAGAAGTCTGGAAGAGGCTGCCCAGGGGGGCTGTGGAGTCTCCTTCTGTGGAGCTATTGCAGAGCTGCCTGGATGTGTTCTGTGTGATCTGCTCTGGGTGATGCTGCTCTGGCAGGGGGGTTGGGCTGGATGAGCTTTGGAGGTCCCCTCCAGCCCCTGACATCCTGTGATTGTTACTGAATTTTCCTGCTCCTTCACTTACCAAAGGAAAAGCTTTGCTTCAGGGCAGCTCTGCTGGAGAAAACTCTGCAGCTGTTGGAGGGCAGTTGCAGACTCTGTGCAGAATGCAGTGTGACAGTGGTCAAGGCAGAAGCACAGCCATGTTGCTCCATCTCTGGATGGAGCCATGATGTGACACCAAGACTTGAGCATCTTTCAGTAGTGGTCACCCAGGGCAGGACCAAAGTCAAATGTTACAACTGTGTTTGACTAAGGCAAACCTGCTGCATGTGTCTGAGGATGCTGCTGTGGTGCAACAATTGAGGCTGTTAAATGCACTCTTCTGCTTTCTCTGCTACTGCCTTTAAAATTAAACTGCCATTTCTACAACCCCCCTGGGCAGCCTCTTCCAGGCTTCTGGCACCCTCACAGGGAAAACATTTTCCTCATGTTTCCATGCAACTTCCTCTGCCTCAATCCCCACCATTGCCCCTTGTGCTGGCACTGGCATCACCCAGCAGAGCCTGGCTCCAGCCTCCTGCCACTCACCTGCACATCTTTATAACCATTGCTGAGGTCCCCCCTCAGTCTCCTCCTGTCCCAGCAGCACAGTCCCAGCTCCCTCAGGCTCTCCTTCTAAGGAAGATCTTCCACTGCCTTCAGCATCTTTGTGGCTCTGTGCTGGACTCTCTCAAGACCCCTGGAGATCTTCCAGTCGAATCCCCCTGCCAGAGCAGGAGCAGAGAATCCAGCACAGGGCACACAGGAACACATCCAGACAGGGCTGCAAAGGCTCCAGAGAAGGAGACTCCACAACCTCTCTGGGCAGCCTGTGCCAGGGCTCTGGCACCCTTACAGCCAAGATGTTCTTGCTCATGTTGAGGTGGAACCTCCTGTGCTGCAGTTTCCATCCCTTGGCCCTTATCCTATGGCAGGGCACAAGTGAGCAGAGCCTGTCCCTGTCCCTTCCTTCCTGCTCCCCAGCCCTCAGCTCTTGACAGACACTGCTCAGATCCCCTCTCAGCCTTCTCCTCTGCAGCCTAAGCAGCCCCAGGGCTCTCAGCCTCTCCTCCTCAGGCAGTGCTCCAGTCCCTGCAGCATCCTTGTAGCCCTCTGCTGGACTCTCTCCAACAGATCCCTGTTCCTCCTAAACTGGGGAGCCCAAAACTGGGTTTTTTAACAGGAACCATGACACTGGAGCATTGGATGCACCTGCTGGAAGCAAAGGACAGAAGCAGATTGGTTTGGGTGCAGCACTGCTGCTGCTTCTTCAGAAGCCAGAAGGTGCCCTGCAAGGGCTGACCTGTACCTGGAGTTGTGTAGTGCAGCAGAGCTCAGATAAGTTTAGGAGCTGTTTCCTGTGTGTTACTGTTCACTAAAAGCACCTCCAAAGAAGGCTGGCAATGAAGTGTCAAATGTGTCCCTGTGTCTTCCAGGTTATGACATGTCCACCTTTATCAGGCGTTACAGTAGATACTTGAACGAGAAAGCCTTTTCCTACAGGCAAATGGCATTTGACTTTGCAAGGGTGAAGAAAGGGTAAGTAAAATTTGCATATGTAAATTGCCTCATGGCAATCTTGCTTGTGGCATTGTTCAAAGTGAGGCTGGAGAGGGCTGTGAGCAGCCTGCTCTAGTGGAGGATGTCCCTGCTGAGTGCAGAGGGGGTTTGACTTGGCTGAGCTTTGGAGGTCCCTTCCAACCCAGCCCATTCTGTGATTCTGTGATTCTATGATTGTGTGATTGTGTGATTCTATGATCCTGTGATTCTATGATCCTATAATTCTATGCTTCTATGCTTCTGTGATTCTATGACACTGTGGTTCTATGCTTCTATGATCCTATGATTCTATGCTTCTATGCTTCAGTGCTTCTATGATTCTGTGATTCTATGATCCTATGATTCTATGCTTCTATTCTATGCTTCAATGCTTCTATGATTCTGTGATTCTATGGTCCTATGATTCTATGATTCTATGCTTCTATGATCCTATGATTCTATGCTTCTGTGATTCTATGCTTCTGTGATTCTGTGATTCTATGATCCTATGCTTCTATGCTTCAATGCTTCTATGATCCTATGATTCTATGATCCTATGATTCTATGCTTCTGTGCTTCTATGATTATGCTTAATTGAAATAACTTCATTTTTATGTTCTTTGTTTAGCCCCAAGGAGACAGCAGCATGGTTTGATCTCTTAAGTGGTTGTAACTGAATTAAATGTTGCACAGGGAGGGGAGGAAGCACTGTAGGTAGTAAAGGCAAATACTGGAGACTGAAGTAAGGCAGAACTGGGAGCTTCTGCTGCTGGGTGTTGAATCTGTGTTTAGGCTTTGGAGGAGGAAATGTTTCCTTGCAGTGCAGACACTGGAGGAGGAAATGCTTCATTGCAGTGCAGACACTGGAGGAGGAAATGCTTCATTGCAGTGCAGACACTGGAGGAGGAAATGCTTCATTGCAGTGCAGACACTGGAGGAGGAAATGTTTCATTGCAGTGCAGACACTGGAGGAGGAAATGTTTCATTGCAGTGCAGACACTGCACTACTTGTCTGTGCCCAGAACAGGGCAATACATGATGGTGGTTGTGCAGGTTTGTGATATCCAGAGGGAAAATCAGGCTGGTGTGAAGGCAGAGAGAGGAATGAGCTGCCCAGGGAGGTGGTGGAGTCCCCCAGCCTGGCTGTGTTTAAGGGTGGTTTGGATGTGCTGCTTGGAGCTATGGTTTAAGGTGAAAAGCAAAGATTTTCCTGATTTGAATTGGCACTAAATAGTTTGTGGCCAGGTGGGGTTGGGCTCTTCTGCCAGGCACCCAGGGACACAGCCTCAAGCTGTGCCAGGGCAGGGTCAGGCTGGATGTTAGGAGGAAGTTGTTGGCAGAGAGAGTGATTGGCATTGGAATGGGCTGCCCAGGGAGGGGGTGGAGTGCCCATCCCTGGAGGTGTTTCAGAGGAGGCTGCATGAGGCACTTAGTGCCATGGGTTAGTGAATGAGAAGCTGTTAGGTGACAGGTTGGACTGGATGAGCTCAGAGGTCTTTTTCCAACCTGCTTAATTCTGTGATTCTGTGTTTCTATGATTCTATAATTCTGTGTTTCTGTGATTCTGTGATTCTATGATTCTGTGTTTCTGTTTTTCTGTGATTCTATGATTCTATAATTCTGTGTTTCTGTGATGTGCATGTACTGTGGCATATGGTGGGAAGAAAACCTTCTCAGCCTATAGAAATGATGTAGGTTTGGAGTTTTTTTGCCTTTTGTGACCACAAACACCTCATTCAAAGGGACTCTTCATAATGAGTTGCAGTGGGGATTCAAAACAAAGCTAATGTACAAGGACTGGCAGAGTTTCCTGGCAAGATATTTAACTCTGTGTCTTCCTTCCCATGAGAGACCAATCTGCATTCACCACTCTTTGACTGATGTCTGTGTGAAGCATTTTCCAGACCAGCTCTTGGGATGTTGTGGATAGCAGGAGGATCTGAACAGTGCCTCTGATGTTTGAAATGGCTTCTAGCAGCTGAAATTTAGCCTGGAAATGAGTTTGGGGCTTGGCTTATCTTGTGCATTGCCTTTTGTAGGGCTGATGGTGTAATGAGGACGATGGCTCCTGAGAAGCTGCTGAAGAGTATGCCAATACTGCAGGAACAAATTGATGCACTACTTGAATTTGATGTAAGTATTGGAGCTGCCACAACACTGCCCCTAAGCAGTGGCTTTGGAAATCAAACATTTTGCCTTGTGGGTAATGCTTTACTGATCCTCACATCCTCATGGGCTCTGCAGAGAGACCTGGGAAGGCTGCATGGGCAGAGGCCAATGGGATGAGATTGAACAAGGCTAAGTGCAGGGTTCTACACTTGGGCCACAACAACCCCAAGCAGTGCTACAGGCTGGGGACAGAGTGGCTGAGAGCAGCCAGGCAGANTCGTGGGGGAAAAAAAAAAATCCTCTTTTCAGTATCCCACTGAGGCAGGAGTGAGGAGAAGGAGGAGCTTTCCCCTTTCCTATTCCTTAAAAAAGATTATGGAAGTTGAACATCTTCCTTAGGAGGAGAGCCTGAGGGAGCTGGGGCTGTGCTGCTTGGACAGGAGGAGACTGAGAGGTGACCTCATTGATGTTTGTAAATATGCAAGCTGTGAGTGGCAGGAGGCTGCAGCCAGGCTCTGCTGGGTGATGCCAGTGCCAGCACAAGGGGCACTGGGTGGAAGCTGAGGCAGAGGAGATTCCATGTGAACCTGAGGAGGAATTTTTTCCCTGTGAGGGTGCCAGAAGCCTGGAAGAGGCTGCCCAGGGGCGTTGTGGAGTCTCCCTCTCTGGAGCTATTGCAGAGCTGCCTGGATGTGTTCTGTGTGATCTGCTCTGGGTGATGCTGCTCTGGCAGGGGTTGGACTGGCTGAGCTTTGGAGGTCCCTTCCAGCCCCTGACATGCTATGATCAGGTGTAGGTTGTCTGGGTTCCTCTAAGCCTTCACCTTGTTTTTAACTGTGATGTGGAGTGGATAAAACTTTGATCTAGACAATTCATAGAAAGAATTGTCTACAAGGTGATGATGTTCTGGATGTTGCTGTGATTATTTCTCTACCTCCAGGATAAAAACAGCAGTCAGCTGTTGTAGGAGGTGCAGTGTAAGAGGTCTTTGAAGGGATGCACCTTGAAGTGCTTCCCCTCTTGTTGGGCAGAAGGACTCACTGCAGTGTGGAAGGGTGCACTACAGCTTTCAGAGGGAAGCCTTAGAAATCCCTGCCCCACTAATGTGTTTTCCTTGCTTAAATGGCATAGGAGTTGTGACAGCAGGCTTGAAAGAGGAGATACTTTGGAATAAAAGAAAGCTGGTTTGACAAATAAGCACTTCCTTTCTGCCCAAGGTAAGGTGAGAGCTGGGAGGGTTTTGCTATCATTAACCCAACTCTATGACTTGGTAGATGATTGAGATTTTTTTTTGTCCAGCTGTGCTGGGAGCTGACATCGTCTGTCCAGTTTCACTAAAGCTTTGTTAATAGTATCAGAATCATAGAATCATAGAATGGGAAAGTTGGAAGGGACCTCAAGGATCATCCAGTTCCAACCCCCTGCCATAGGCAGGGTCACCTCCCACCAGTACAGCTCACTCAAGGCCTCATCCAACCTGGCCTTGAACACCTCCAGGGAGGGAGCAGCCACAACCTCCCTGGGCAACCTGTGCCAGTGTCTCACCACCCTCACTGTAAAGAACTTCCTCCTAATCTTCCTCCTTGAGATAGGTAAAGGAGTCAAGACTTAATGGGGAGACTCCTGTGCTGTGGTGTGGTAAAAAAGGCAGTCCTGGGTCTGCTAACTGAACCAGAAGCAGCCTTTGCTTGGTTTCTTTGTGTGAAAGCTTGTGCTCAGTGCTGGATTCTTTGACAGCATCAGTGCAAGCTGAAGCTTCTGCTTGCACTCAGTACCTCTGTCTCAAACAACTGCTGTTTGCCTTGCAGGTTCATCCCAACGAGCTGACAAATGGTGTCATAAATGCTGCATTCATGCTTCTCTTTAAAGATCTCATCAAGCTTTTTGCTTGCTACAACGATGGGGTTATCAACTTACTAGGTGAGTAACCCAGTGCCTGTGTCTTGCACACGGTGAGCAAGTGGAAGCCAAGCTTCAGATCTCCTTCAGTTTAGGTTTGGTTTAGTTTTTGTTTTTTTTTTAGTTTAAATGTAATTTAAACAATGCATTTTTTATGACTGTTCCACTTCTGAAGTGAGAGGGGGAAAAAAAGTAAACTCTACCCTCTTACATTAGTGCCCAACTGAGGCAGGACTGACACAAGCACTTACAATGGTATGGAGCATTTTGGTGCCCAAAGACATGTTCAGTGCTGAGTGAGATGTGCAAGGTCTGGCAAGGTCAGCAAAGCAGTTTTTGCTGCTTGGTGGCATTTTGAAGATTGTTCTGCTGTTCAGTGCTATGTGATAGGATATATCAAGTATGTCATAGCTTGTATGAGATATGTCATAGCTTATATGAGGTATGTGATAACTTATATGAAGTATGTGGTACCTTAAGTATATGAGAGCATACATGAAGTATGAGATAGCATACCACTCCCTGAGCTCAAGTACAGATTCCTGGGCTCAAGTACAACTTCTTGAGCTCAAATACAACTTCCTCATCTCAAATACAACTTCCTGAGCTCAAGTACAACTTCCTCATCTCAAATACAACTTCCTGAGCTTAAGTACAACTTCTTGAGCTCGAGTACAACTTCTTGAGCTCAAGTACAACTTCCTCATCTCAAATACAACTTCCTGAGCTCAAGCACAACTCCCTGAGCTGTAAGGCACCGGCACTGTTTTCATGCCTGTCATGCAGCACTTTGCAGTGGTTTCATGCAAGCCAGTCTCAGGTGTTTGACTGAAACTGCAGGCATGGGAAGCTTGTGGGGCAGACAAAAATGTCTTGGGTGCAACAGCTGGGTTGGGATTTTGTTGTCTAGCATAACTGAAAGTGTAAATTCAGGTTGAAATCTGGAGTGGTTTTGCTTGCTAAGGGTCTTGAGCCAGCTTTAGAGAGCTATTCAAGTGGGAAAAGTGCTGTTGTTTGGAGTGAGGGCAGCTTGGAGGAGAACAGATTAACAAGAAGAGAAGGCTGAGAGGGATTGAATCAATGTTTATAACTATCTGAGGGCTGGGGGTCAGGAGGGGGGGGACAGGCTCTGCTCACTGCTGCCTGGGATAGGACAAGGAGCAATGGATGGAAGCTGCAGCACAGGAGGTTCCAGCTCAACACAAGGGCAACTTCTTGCCTGGAAGGGTGCCAGAGCCCTGGCACAGACTGCCCAGAGAGGTTGTGGAGTCTCCTTCTGTGGAGCCTTTGCAGGCCTGTCTGGATGTGTTCTGTGTGCCCTGAGCTGGATTGTCTGCTCCTGCTCTGGCAGGGGTTGGACTGGATGAGCTCTTTGGGTCCCTTTCAACCCCTGACATCCTGTGAGGCTGTGATATGTATAATTATACGTAATTGCTTCAATTGTTGAGTTTGATAGCTACTTCACCTGCCTCCTCTTCCTCTTCCTCTTCTCTTTCAAACACTGGTTTACACCACACAGAGTGCTGCAGCTGACTGGGCTGCAATTCTCCAACCTGTGTAATTCTTTAGCAGCTCAGCAAGTCCAGCTTCTAAAGTGCACTAGCAACACCTCTAGACCTTCTTGTGGCCTTTCAGTATCTGAAGGAGGCCTGTAAGAAAGCTGGGGAGGGACTTTTTAGGCTACCAGGGAGTGATAGGACTGGGGGGAATGGAACAAAACTGGAAATAGGTGGATTGAGACTGGATATTTAGGAAGAAGTTGTTGAGCCTGAGGGTGGTGAGAGCCTGGCAGGGGTTGCCCAGGGGGGTGGTGGAAGCCTCATCCCTGGAGGTGTTTAAGGCCAGGCTGGATGAGGCTGTGGCCAGCCTGACCTAGTGTGAGGTGTCCCTGAGCATGGCAGGGGGGTTGGGACTGGCTGATCCTTGTGGTCCCTTCCAACCCTGACTGATTCTATGATTAGTATCCCAGCAGAGAAACACTAACAAAGTGGAACATTCGTGACATGTTTAAACTATAGAGCTGCTGATGAATGCAGACCTGATGTGAGCTGTCTTAACTGAAACCTGCCAAATTATTTCTCCAGAGAAGTTTTTTGAGATGAAGAAGGGACAATGTAAAGATGCCCTTGAAATCTACAAACGGTTCCTGACTCGCATGACCAGAGTCTCAGAGTTCCTCAAGGTTGCAGAGGTAAGTCACTGCTGCTCCTCTGCAGCCTGCCACTGGAGTACTTTGTGAATGTTAAAATGCTGATATAAAATACTGATTGCAGTTGTTAAGCTTCTGGCTCACTGTGTGTGAATGTGAGGTGGTAGAGAAGATCCTCTACCTGCTTAATCGTCAAGCAGTTAAATCCTGCTTGGGACTTCCACATGTCTGTGTCCTGCAGCCAACCTCAGCTTTCCTGGTCATGGAATAGATGCCAGGATTTGAACTACATCAGTGTGTCTTGGTGTTAAAGGTCTGGGCAGGATCTAGTCCAAAATTAATATGGTTTGTTAATTTTGATATTTAGCAACTTCACCTTAATTTTTAATAATAGTAATAAAAGATTCTTTGCAGGGAAAGTATTACAGAGAGAAAAATAAGCAGGGACTTAAGAAGGAACTAGCAACAATATAACAAACATTAACTATTTAGGAAAGAGAATCTTGTGGCCAGTCTGCTGCTCACCCTCGAGGGAGACCTGAGAGCCTCTTTTCTGCTAAGGCAGAAGGCACAACAGAATTCAGTTGTAGAGAGGCTTGTGAATATTTACTCACAAAGTAGTATCTCCACATTCCCAGGGCTCACTACAGGTTCCAGACAGCACCCAAACACTTGAAGGGAGTTCTGTTGGTGTCTTGATAGCTATAAAGAGGCTTCCAGACCTTCCCAGGCTCTAGCAGGGTGCTGGGAGAGAGGCAGATGATCTCTGACCTGATCCTGGTTCCTCTTTTGAATTCCAGACTTGGCACAGAGGTTTGCAGAGGTGCAGGCAGAGCTCTTGCAGGTGTGCAGAGAGCATAGTGTCAGTGGCACTTCTCACCACAGCGTGAGGCACTGAATGCCTTCTCCTGGTGAACTTGAGGCACTTCAGTTTCCAGGTAGTTCAAGCCCGAAACATGAGGGCTGAGCTGGTCTGAAGCACGAGGCAGAGCAGAACACACTGAAGCAGGGCAGAGCACATTGTCCAAGCAGAGCAGTGAGGCAGAGCAGCACAACTGCTTGCAGCTTAGAATCATAGAATCATAGAATGGTAAGGTTGGAAGGGACCTCAAAGATCATCCAGTTCCAACCCCCTGCCATGGGCAGGGACACCTCCCACTAGTACAGGTCACTCAAGGACTCATCCAATCTGGCCTTGAACACCTCCAGGGAGGTTGGGGAGCACAGAATCACCCAACGTGATCAAAGATCACGTTGGGTGATTCTGTGCTCCCCAACCTCCCTGGGAAACCTGTGGCAGTGTCTCACCACCCTCAACCTGTGCCATGTATATTGCTTGCCTTTGGGCACAGAGCTCCTTTGGGCACAGAGACTCACCAACCAGAATGGCATTTGCCAAACTGACCATGTTAGGTGAACCCAGGGCAAGACACTCACAAGTGCATAACCCCCTGTGGGTACCTGCTTATCACTTTAGGAGGGGACATAATGGCCCAAGCCTTTGTTTTCCTCCTGCCCTTGCTTCCCCCATCAGCAGAAGGATGGATCAAGCCAGGACATGTTTTAGGCCCTTTGGCCTTCCAGGACACTTGGAAATGCTGTGATCAATGCCATGCTTCTAGGATGGGCTTGAACCTGGGAAGAGTTAGTAATTAAGCATAAAAACCATAATGATTTCCTCAGTCTGCTTTGAAATTCTTTGCAGTCAGCTGCAAGTTAACTGGGATGTGAGATTTCCCTGGGTGTGATCCTCCTTCTCATCCTCCTCTGTGGATAATGCAAATATTACATGGCTAATTAACCCTTTTGATGGGCTCTCATTTGTGCTAGTTGGCTGCTTGGCACAAGAGGCACATTTTCTGTTTCATGCCTCGTTATCCTGGGCAGCAGTAAGGAGCTGAATAAAAAGTTTGTCTCTTTGTGGGCTTTTTCATGGTTAAATAAATTAACTGGACCCACAAAAGGCATCTAATGTGCAATAGAGATGTTGAACTGGAGGTACTTTAGACACCAGGGAGGTTGTGGCTGCTCCCTCCCTGGAGGTGTTCAAGGCCAGGTTGGATGAGGCCTTGAGTGACCTGTGCTAGTGGGAGGTGCCCCTGGCTGTGGCAGGGGGTTGGAACTGGATGATCCTTGAGGTCCCTTCCAACCTTAACCATTCTATGATTCTATGACCTATAGGTCAGCTTTGCAGGACAGGGATTATTGTTGCTGCAGGATTGGTAGGTGCAGGGGAGCTCATCCCTCAAAAGCTAAAGCCCTCTGAAGAGCCACAGTGCAACAAGAAGACTGCTAAGAGAAGATTACAAACTCAGACCTCATCTTAGCTGTGTTTCAAATGTTAGCATTTCCAGAATGCAAAACCAAAGTCACTTCAGCTTTGGCTTTTTGGATTTTTTTTTTTTTTTTTTTAAGTGATTCTCCCTCCCTGGAGGTGCCAGGCTGGAGGAGGCCTTGAGTGACCTGTACTAGTGGGAGGTGTCCCTGCCTGTGGCAGGGAGTTGGAACTGGCTGAGCTTTGAGGTCCCTTCCAACCTTACCATGCTGTGATTCTATGCTAATGCAGTGCACTGCATTTCCCATCCTGTGCCCAAGCCATGTGGGTAGCAGCATTGTCCCTCTATGGCACATGCAGCAGAAGTTGCAATGCACCAGAAGATATCCCTGGCACAGGTTGCCCAGGGAGGTTGGGGAGCACAGAAGCACAGAATGTGATCTTTGCTCACGTTGGGTGATTCTGTGCTCCACAACCTCCCTGGAGGTGTCCAGGACCAGGCTGGATGAGTCCTCGAGTGACCTGTGCTAGTGGGAGGTGTCCCTGCCTATGGCAGGGGATTGGAACTGGCTGAGCTTTGAGCTCCCTTCCAACCTAAACCATTCTATGATGTCTTTTAGGGCTTGCTTTTTGGTTGAATTGCAGAGAGCTCAATTAGGATAGTCAGGTGCCTGCAGAGGATGTTCTTTACCACAGGATGTTCTTTACCATGAGGGTAGTTATTTAACCTCTTCCAGATTAAGAAGAGCCAGGCAGGCCTGGTGAAGTGCTGGACTTGACAATCTTGGAAGTCCTTTCCAGCCTGGATGAGGCTGTGATTTTCTGTAATAAAAACATTCTAGGTTTAAATAGTTTAAAGGTTTCTAGGTTTAAATAGGTACAGCAAATAGTCCAATAGTACTGCAGATACCTAAAGCATATTTGTAGTTTTCCTGGCTTCATTTAGATTTGCATTTCAAGATCATGAGGTGCAAGAGGTCTGTTTGAGGTACAGACAGGAGGCTGCTGGAACACTGCAACAGGTTGCCCAGGGAGGTGGTTGTGTGCCCATGCCTGGAGATATTCAAGGTGAGGCTAGAGAGGGCTGTGGGCAACCTGATCTAGCTGAGAATGTCCCTGCTGAGTGCAGAGGAGATTGGACTGGATGAGCTTTGGAGGTCTCTTCCAACCTGGTTGATTCTATGATTCTGTGACCTAACAGCAGCCTGCCAGTACCTGAAGGCTGCAGACAGACTCTCTGCAAAGGGCTGCAGGGACAGGGTGAGGGCAATGGCTGCAAAGTAGAGCAGAGCAGCTTGAGATTGGATGTTAGGAACAGGTTCTGCACCAGGAGGCTGCTGGAACACTGCAACAGGTTGCCCAGGGAGGTGGTTGTGTGCCCATGGCTGGAGATACTGAAGGTGAGGCTGGAGAGGGCTGTGGACAACCTGATCTAGCTGAGGATGTCTCTGCTGAGTGCAGAGGGGGTTGGGCTGGATGAGCTTTGGAGGTCCCTTCCAGCCTGGACCATTCTATGATCCTATGATACAGATTTTGAGGTTGTTCTTGTGGGACCCAGCATGCTGGGTCAGGGGATGGAACCCCAGCCCCCAGAGCATTCTGTGGTTGTATGTGTTTGGGCATTCACTAGTGCTTGCTGTCCTCTGAGGCAGCAGCATATAAGCAGAAGACCCTGAGTGTTTGATGTGGGCTGGTGGGGGGAAGGTGGGGACCTGCTGTTGCTGACTTTGTAGTCTCTTGTGGAAGCTGAAGTGCCTCACAGATTGCAGCACAGCTGTAGCCATGAGCAGTGCCTGCTGCAGTGGAATCCTGCACTTAACCTTTTACCTCTTTTGTGTCCACAGCAAGTTGGGATTGACAAAGGTGATATCCCTGACCTCACACAGGTAAGCTCCTTCTTTAGTCTCTTTGGGATCTATTTATTAGCTGCAAGTTCTCTCATTGGGAAGCACATGGGGAATGTGCTCCAGCGTGTAAATAACAACTGCCCAAAGCTTTCAGACTGACATAACTAATGCCTTTTACAATGGCTCCCAACCCATGAGTCTCTCATGAGGAGAGCCTGAGGGAGCTGAGGGTTCTTTAGCTTGGAGAGGAGGAGCCTGAGAGGGGTCCTCAGCAATGGGGATAAAGATGTGCAGGTGAGTGGCAGGAGGGTGGAGCCAGGCTCTGCTGGGGGATGCCAGTGCCAGCACAAGGGGCACTGGGTGGAAGCTGAGGCAGAGGAAGTTCCATGGAAACATGAGGAGGAATTTTTTCCCTGTGAGGGTTACAGAAGCCTGGAAGAGGCTGCCCAGGGGTATTGTGGAGTCTCCCTCTGTGGAGCTATTGCAGAGCTGCCTGGATGTGTTCTGTGTGATCTGCTCTGGGTGATGCTGCTGTGGCAGGGGGGTTGGACTGGCTGAGCTTTGGAGGTCCCTTCCAGCCCCTCACATTCTGTGATTCTGTGCTTCTGTGATTCTGTGCTTCTGTGAATCTGTGCTTCTGTGATTCTATAGTTGAAGGCTGTGTTGCTCTTTCCTTGCTGGAAAAGCAGATTTTTGCAGCCTGTAGCTGAAGTTTATTTTTAATGATGGACTGCATGTAGACTGGTGTGATTTCCTTTATAATCTCTCCCTGACACAGTCTTGAGCCAGAGATGAAATTCAGAGCAGCACTACCACAGCTCTCTTGGTCTAGGTACAGTGAGCTTGAAGTTTGAATGCAGGAATTTTGATCTGATTGCTGAACTTCTCTGTCAGTATGCAGCAAAACTTTTAATATCAGGTATTTAATATCACAATTCACTTAAGCTTCCTTTGGAAGGAAAGTATCTGCAATGCTAAACTAGTCCAGCTGCTTGGCTGCTTCTGTAGTCTTCTCAAGTAGTTCAAGTAGTGGCCACGAGAGTCAAAGTCATCCTGGGGGGGATCAGGAAAAGTGTGGCCAGCAGGGCTAGGGAGGTTCTGCTCCCTCTCTGCTCTGCCCTGCTGAGACCACAGCTGCAATGCTGTGTCCAGTTTGGGACTCCCCAGTTGAGGAGGGACAGAGACCTGCTGGAGACCTGCTTTTGCAGGCTGTCAGAGCATCTTGGCAACTAAAGAGCTTGGCTGCTTTCTATTAGCAATTCTTACTATGGCAGTTTTGGCTCAGATAAGCTCGTGGGGAGCCCTTAACTAAGGTTCCACCATGATGCTGGATGATCTGCTGAGGAAATTAAACCTGGAAGGAATTAGGGTGATGCTCAATGTTGCCAACTGGATACCAGAAAATATTTACTTTGCAAGCTGCTGCATCTGGGTAAAGCTTTTCCTGACACTTCCTCTGTTAATTGAGTTGCCCAGGGAGGTGCTGGAAGGTGTCCAGAGGATGCTGAGAGGGCTGGAGCTGCTCTGCTGTGAGGAGAGACTGAGGCAGTTGGGGCTGTGCAGGCTGGAGAGGAGAAGGCTCCCAGGGGACCTTCTTGTGGCCTTGCAACATCTGAAGGGGGCTACAAGAAAGCTGGGGAGGGACTTTTGAGGCTGTCAGGTAGGGATAGGACTGGGGGGAATGGAACAAAGCTGGAAATGGGGAGAGTCAGCCTGGATGTTAGGAAGAAGTTGTATACAGTGAGGGTGGTGAGAGCCTGGCACAGGTTTCCAGGGAGGTTGGGGATGACAGAATCACAGAATGTGATCTTTGATCTTTGATNCCTGGAGGTGTTCAGGACCAGGTTGGATGAGTCCTTGAGCGACCTGCTCTAGTGTGAGGTGTCCTTGCCTGTGTCAGGGGGGTTGGAACTGGCTGATCCTTGTGGTCCCTTCCAACCCTGCCTGATTCTATGATTAATTCTATTTGATAAGGTCAGTTTCATGTGACCTCATTATCATTTAAGAAACCTGTGATTAAAGTATTTGCTCTTTAAAATATATGGAGGGAAGTGGTAACAGAAAATTATGGGATTTTGTGTTTTGAAACAAAGCTTTCTGCTTGCAAGCTGTGCCTGCTTGAGCATGTCTCTTAGCTGAAGGTGTCCAACAACAGCATGAGGGGCAATGCTTTGATGCTGAGGGAGAGTAGGTTTAGGCTGGATCTTAGGAAGAAGCTCTTCAGTATGAGGCTGGTGGAATGTGCTGCCCAGGGAGGTTGTGGATGTCTCACAGAACCACAGAAACATTCACGTTGGAGAAGCCTCTCAGGAGCACCAAGTCCAACCCAGAACCCTAGCCAAGGGTCACCTTAAACCAAGCACCACAT
>WBNM01040179.1:1248-23174 GCA_013399055.1 Ramphastos sulfuratus
TGGGTTTGTTTTTTTTTTTTCGTTGTACATTTTCAAGCAACAAAAGGTCTAGAAAAAGGCACAAGTAACTGCATACATGTGGAGATAATACCAGACTGGGACGAAAATAAAACCAGGAAATCTTCCACGGGTTTGGTCATTCACCAGAGTGCTGCTGACAGCCAGGATCATACCAAAGGAAAAAAAAAAAAAAAAAAAAAAAAAAAAAAAAAAAAAAAAAAAAAAGGGGTTGAAANAAAAGAAAAATCGGTGTTGAAAAGGTCTGTTGATTTTACAGAGGAAGCCTAAAAGTGGAACAGATGGTGGAGGCTTAAGCACTTCTCGTGTTTTCATCCACCTTTTGTTGAGTTTGACCTAAATCTGCCGGCTCTAGGTGCGGACTGCTCTGGCTGGAGGTTCCCCCAGCTTGGCAGCTGGGCTCGGGCTCTCCGGAGAGGTTTCTCCTGCGGCCGGGGAAGGGTTGGGCGTGCGGGTGGCTGGCTGGGGGCTCTGGGAGGCAGTCGCTGCTGCTGCATTTGTTGCCGCTGCTGCTGCCGCTGCCGTTGCCGCCGCTGCCGCTTCGGTCCGACGGCTGGCGGGGGAGATCTGAGATGAAAGTGCAGGACGATTCCAAAGAAGTGCTCGAGCTGCCAGATTGCTTCTTGCCCGTTTGGATCAAGGGTTCTTCTTCTTCTTCTTCTTTTTCCCCGCTCGGCGAAGGCTTTGGAGAGTGCTCGTGGGTTGTGCTGGGGCTGGCTGGGGCCGCCGAGCATCCTGCCCGCTCCGCGCCGCTGGGCTCAGCCGACCTTTGTACCCTGTGTTTCTCCTGCTCCGTCTTCTGCTGAAGCTCACTAGTCCTCATTTTCTCTTCTAGGTAAGCGCTGCCAGGGAGCTCTGGGGACAGGGTGTACTTGGAAACCTTCGCCACCGGCGAGACGGAGGCCGAGGACGGCTCCGGCGGCGCCTGCGGTTCCTCGTCCCTCCTGGGAGCCCAGCGGAGCTCCGGGAAGCCGCTGCCCTCCGGGGCAAAGCATCCCGCTTGCAGGGACACGACGGAGCTGGGCACCAAGCTCGGCCTGGCCTGGACCATCTGGATGCCCCCAATGGGAATCATGGGGTACGGGGTCCTGGTGAGCTGCTGCGAGTGCAGCGGGAGGTGGCTGAAGACGTTCTCCTCCCCTCGGCTGGGAGCGTGGATGTGGATTTCGTGAGGTGCCTGCAAGGCTCTGGAGCAGACAGGCGTGAGGCCAGGTGAGCACGTTGGGCTCCGTGGTTCTATCTTCTGCACCAGAGAGGGAAAAGAAAGAACCAAATCAGTGCCACAGGCAGGTTACGGCGTTAGGATCGTTGGCACTCACTACAGGGACTGGGTTCGTGGTTCATTCTAGTCTGAGGGAGAGTGATCAAGTGAGGAAGATTTGGACCCCAAAACCTCTAAGGTAAGGAGGAGCACAACCTTCTAGGTACAAATATGCCCATGGTCTGCTGGGGAACAGACCCAGGGCTTTGGTTCAGGCT
Source organism: Ramphastos sulfuratus (assembly GCA_013399055.1). Lineage (NCBI taxonomy): Eukaryota > Metazoa > Chordata > Aves > Piciformes > Ramphastidae > Ramphastos > Ramphastos sulfuratus. The sequence goes on from WBNM01040179.1 coordinate 2,746, forward strand.
TGGATCATTACAAAATCATGGACTGGCTTGGGGGAACCTTTAAAAGGTCTCTAGCCCAAGCTCCCTGCAGCCAGCAGGGACATCTGCAGGTTGCTCAGAGCCCAAACCAACCTGACCTGGAATGGTTCCAGGGATGAGGAATGGGACATCTGCAGGTTGCTCAGAGCCCAAACCAACCTGACCTGGAATGGTTCCAGTTATGGGGAATGGGACATCTGCAGGTTGCTCGGAGCTCAAACCAACCTGACCTGGAATGGTTCCAGGGATGGGGAATCTGCCACCCATCTGGGCTACCTGGGCCAGTATTTCAGTAACCTCACCACAAAAAAAAGTGTCTTCCCTGTGCCTAGCCTGAATCTCCCTCTTTTAGCATAAACCACCACCCCTTGTCCTATTATCAGAGCTGCCTTTGAAGCCCTGGCAGAGGCTGTCAGTGCTTCCTGCCATCAGAGCTGCTTTGGAACCCTTTTTATGCTTCTGAGAGCCCAGAATCATGTTGGTTACTTTCACTGTGCTTTCCTACAGCAGGACTACATCCTTCCAGCTGCTGGTTGCAAGGAAGCTTTGGCTGGAGTGAGAGCATTAACTCTCCTGTGACACAAAGCACAGCCAGCAGCTTGGTCCCCACCACCACCCTCATGGTGTGGGCTGCAGAAATCAAAGGTTAAATCCCTACCATTTTACCTTCTCCTCTTTCTCTCTTGGTGCTTCCCATAGTTTCCTAATGTACATCATGGAGAGATATGTGGCTAAACAGAAATGGAGGAATTAGTGATGAGGTTACAGCTAAACCCCTAAACAGGGCACCCAAGGAGAGGAAGCAACAGAAACTGGAATTGACTTCCCTTGCAGATGGGGGCAGCTATAAAATCTGAGGATTCCCTGGAGGGTGAATTTCTCTGTAGGGCTATGGAGAGTTGCCTGACCCTGCCAGGTGGATCTCTAGGAAGAGGTGACAGGATAGGGGGATCTCTAGGAAGAGGTGACAGGATAGGGGGATCTCTAGGAAGAGGTGACAGGATAGGGGGATCTCTAGGAAGAGGTGACAGGATAGGGGGATCTCTAGGAAGAGGTGACAGGATAGGGGGATCTCTAGGAAGAGGTGACAGGATAGGGGGATCTCTAGGAAGAGGGGACAGAGGAAAAGAGCAAAAGAGAAGAGGAGAAAGCAGGAGCCACTGAAGATAGTGTCTACTTGGTCAGCAGTTAGAAGATCCAAACCTCACTAAATCTCACTTAGCCACGTGGAGTCTTGCTAGAATCACTATAGGGGTGCTGGGAACCCCCCAAACAAACCATCTCAGTGGTGCAACAGCCACCAGAAAGAGAGATTACCTACTGCAAGAGCCAGTGGGAAGGGAGATGGTGGTGGTCAGGCAGAAAGTCTTCCACTGGTGCTAAGCTAAGATGGTCTGCAAGTTCCCAAGCAATGCACCAAGTTCTGGTTGGAGTCTGATAAAGCCACCTCTGAGCTTTCTGTTTCTTGTAGCCTTACCAGCAATGTAATTTTCCAGTGAAAGCTCAGCTGCCCACCTGACTGATGAATGGGAAGTGTCCCATTTGGGTCTTCAATGTGGCTGTGGAAGTACATGAGAAAAGCTGCAGTGGAGACTCAGGGTGCATGGAAGAAGCAGAAAATGGGGCAAAAAGGGAAGTGTGTGAGAAGATTAGTTAAAAGGTGGGAATGGGCAGGTAAGCAGAGGAGCAGAATTGTCTCCTGCAGTGGAGCAGGGAGCTCAGGGGCTTTGTTCCAAGGTGTGGCAGTGGCAGTGTTCCTGATGGAGACGCTTCAGATCCGTAGGACCAGAGGAGTCACCACAAGAAGTTAATTGAGAGGAAAGGGAAACAGCATTAAAATGAGCACAAGTCTGGATCTACAGCTAAAGGCAGTCTCTGAGAAGGTAGGACAAAGACCTGCAGGGGAGAGCAGAAGGAAGGCAGCACCAAAAGGTGTCACAGTATCAGACATGGGAGGAACGCACAGTGGGCAGCTGGAGAAGACCTGGGTCAGCATCTGCCGGGACAAGTTCTCCAGGGGTTGTACAAAGGCCTCTCTCTTCCCAGTGCAGTCCCTAAGGGCTTGAGTCTCTCCTCACACCAGTTTCACAGCAGAGGAACTCCAGCAACTGAATCTCATGGTCATCAGCACAAAATACAGGAGAGCCAGGCACCTCAGGAGGAATGGGAAACGCTCCACCAGACCCGACGTCTAATTGGCCTGCAGCAGAACATGCAATTTTCCTTTACCCATGGGATTGGATATGTCCAGCAGAGAGATTAAATAACTTTCTGGACCCAGTGGGAAACACCTCTCCGTGCTGAAGAGAGAAGTGAGGAGATGAAATCAGAGATGTCCAAACAAACATTTCTCAGCAGTCAGTTGAGCAGAGCTGACCCTGCCTGGATGTAGCCAGGAGGCAGCAATGCAGTGCAGTGGCCAAGTCAGGTCTGCTTGGGGTCACTGGGCAGGGAAAAGTGGTCACAGCCTCATCCCAGGTGGGGAAATCTCTGAAATGGGGACAAATTTCCCAGGGAAACACGTGGCTCCTAGTGACATCATTGTGGAGTGGTCACCCCTGCTGCTTGTGCCAGCTGGAGACTGCTTGGGTCAGGGGTGGAAATAATCCCTTGGAGAAGGGACAGCTTCACTTCTCTTCAGCTGAGACAGGCAGGACCAAAAAGGGTGCAAAAGCCTTTGCTGGCCACTGCCACTTTTCTCTGGGTGACCTGTGGCATCGGTCACAGAGTCACTGTGCCCCTCTGCATGGCAACCTTCACTGAAAGCCATGTCAGAGAAGGCACTGCAGGGCTGGGGAGGCACAAGGGGCTCAAACTTACCAGCTTGGACTCGTAGAGCTGCACGTTTTTGCCAAAGAACCTGTGAGGTAGAGGCATCGAAGACAATATCCCCTGCTGGGCTTGATAGGAGCTCTGAACTTGGTCATCTGCTGCTGATTTGCTAGTCCCAGGCAAGTCCTCTTTGCCAGGGGACAGATACCTTGGCGACTCCAAACAGCCTGGAGGCAAGACCTTGGTCAGTGCCAAGTGTCTGACCGCTGGCATCTCTCTGCTCGGCGATGAGTGCCTGGCAGGGGAGACCTCTTCTTCTGGCGGCAGGTACGGTCTGGGGGACAGCTCTCTTCTGGGGGAAAGATGCCTGCTGGGTGACAGCTCGAGTCTTGGTGACACACATCTCAGTGGAGACGCCTCCCTCCTGGGAGAGACACGCTGGCAAGGGGACAGGCCTCTCCCCGGGGACAGGCAGCGCAGGGCAGGCAGCTCTGCCGTGGGTGAGAAGCGCTTGGGCGAAGTCTCGTTTTTGGTTAGGAGATGCTTTCTCCCTAGCATTGGTCTGCTGCTGCCACCACCTCTGCCAGAGTCCTGGCTCGGAGACCACCTTTTCCTTGGGGAGGTGTCTTTGGAGGTTGACAGGTCCATGACTAAGGACATCTGTGGCCTCGTGACAGACTCTCTTTCAGCAGAAGCCAATTGTTCGGTGGAGGTCAAAGCTGGTCTGGTGAGACTCAAGAAGCTGTGGCACACAGCAATGTCACTGCTGTCTGCTGACCATTTTGTTTCCAGCCCTGAGGACGAGGCCTGTTGGCCTTCACCTGCTTTTTGGCTGCTGGAAACAGTTTCTTGGGCTAAGGGCAATGTTGTTTCAGTGCCTTCTTGAGAAGATGGAGAGCCACCTGAAGAGTGCCTCGGGAGGGTGGCCTGCTTGCCTTCTGGCAGCTTTACAGTTGGCTCATCTTGGCTCTCCTCTTCCTCCTCATCTTCCTCGTCTTCATTGTCATCATCCTCGTCAGACTCCTCTAGGTCTGAAAACTGATGTTCCTCAATTGGCTCAGATCCCTCCCGCCCCTCAGAGTCCTGGAATAGGTCTTCACTGGTTCCTGAGGGAGCAAACACAAGCAGGGTGTAAACCACACACACAGAGACTGGCACTGCGCTTCTAAGGGGACAAGAGGAGAGGATCTGGCTGCTTCCTCAGTCTGATCATCTCCTGCTTTGATGGCTGCAGCCTTGCCCCCTCCTCCTGATGACCCCAGTGAATCCCACCACTGAGACCTCCTACTCTAGAGAACCAACTCCCTCCCACGTTAGGGAACCAACTCTAATGTCACCACACACAGCCACCACACACAGCCACCAGACTCTGCTTCCACTGTGCCCTGGCCTCACTCTGCCTGACCCTCTCTAGGCTCTCAGGAGGCTTTTGACAGATGAGGAGGACATCAGCACTGGCATCCCTTGGTGGGGTTTTTATGACTAAAATGGTGCCTACAAAGTGTCTACAGCTGCCAAAGTATGGGAATGTTATTGGGGTGACTGCTGCCATCCTCCACCCCTTGGGACTTCTGCTGCCTAGATGATGTGAGAGTGACACAGCAGCAGGACAGGACCTCTACTACAAAGCAAACCTGAAAGGAGGTTGTAGCCAGCTGGGGTTGGTCTCCTCTCCCAGGCAACCAGTGACAGAATGAGGGGACACAGCCTCATGCTGTGCCAGGGCAGGTTCAGGCTGGATGTTAGGAAGAAGTTCTTCACACAAGGAGTGATTGGCACTGGAATGGGCTGCCCAAGGAGGTGGTGGAGTGCCCATCCTTGGGAGCATTTAAGAAAAGACTGGATGGGGCACTTGGTGCTAGGGTTTAGTTGATTAGATGGTGTTGGGTGATAGGTTGGACTTGATGATCATAGAATCACAGAATGATTTCGGTTGGAAGGGACCTCAAAGCTCAGCCAGTTCCAAACCCCTGCCACAGGAAGGGACACCTCCCACTAGAACAGGTCACTCAAAGACTCATCCAATCTGGTCCTGAGCACCTTCAGGAAGGTTGTGGAGCACAGAAGCACAGAATAGGATCAAAGATCACGTTTTGTGCTTCTGTGCTCCACAACCTGCCTGGGCAACCTGTGCCAGTGTCTCACCACCCTCAACCTGTGCCAGTGTCTCACCATCCTCACTGCAAACAACTTCTTCCTAACCTTCACTTTCAATCTCTCCTCTGCCAGTTCAAACCCACTCCTCCTCTTCCTGTCATTCCAAGCCCTTGTCAATAGTCCCTCCTGGAGCCCTGCTCAGATCCTGGAAGGCCACTCCAAGCTCTCCTGGAAGCCTTCTCCTCTCCAGGCTGCACAGCCCCAACTCTCTCAGCCTGTCTTCACAGCAGAGCTGCTGCAGCCCTCTCTCAAAGGTCTTTTCCAGCCTGATTAATTCTGTGATTCTGTAATAAGGTTGGAAGAACCTCTGCAGATCTTGGCCCATTTTGCTATGTTCCAGCTATGATGCAGATGAGTCTTGACTATTTGCCTGTTGACTGAAGATAAGCCAGGGTGTGCCCAGGTGGCCATGAAGGCCACCAGCATCCTGGCCTGGATCAGCAATAGTGTGACCAGCAGGACCAGGGCAATGATGGTGCCACTCTATTGAACATTGAGTTCAGTGCTGGGCTCCTCACTACAGAGAAGGACACTGAGGGGCTTGAGTGTGTCCAGAAGAGGGCACAGAAATTGGTGAAGGGTCTGGGGGAGATATCTGTGGTACTCCAGCCTAGAGAAGAGGATGCTGAAGGGAAACCTTCTGGCTCTCTACAACTCCCTGAAAGGAGGTTGGGGCCAGGCTGAGGTTTGTCTCTTTTCCCAAGGAACAAATGACAGGATGAGAGGGATTGGACCAGGGGAGGTTTAGGTTTGACATTAGGAAAGAAATTCTTCACTGGAGGAGTGTTCAGGCTTTGGAACAGGCTGCCCAGGGCAGTGCTTTAAGCTCTATCCCTGGAAGTGTTCAACAAAGCTGTAGATGTGGAGCTTAGGGATGTGGCTTAGTGGTGGACTTGGCAGGGTTGGGTTAGCAGATGGACCTGATGGTCTTGAAGGGTCTTTTCCACCTTTATGACTCTGTGGCAGAGAGCTTTGCTGCCTGCCTGGGGAAGGCCTTGCACAGGGACACTTTTTGAGCAGGAGTTTGTGGGCAGTGAAGAACAGACAGAGAAGAAGGTGGCTCTAAAGACAAATCCACAGCACCTGGCTGCTTCAGGGGCCAGCAGAAGCTTCTTGAGGTCAGCACCAAGCTCCCAGGCAGATCATAGAATCATAGAAAAGTCATAGAATCAGTCAGGGTTGGAAGGGACCACAAGGAGCATCCAGCTCCAAACCCCCTGCCATGGGCAGGGACACCTCACACTAGATCATGTTGGCCACAGCCTCATCCAGCCTGGCCTTAAACACCTCCAGGCATGAGGCTTCCACCACCTCCCTGGGCAACCCCTGCCAGGCTCTCACCACCCTCATGCTGAAGAACTTCTTCCTAACATCCAGGCTGAATCTTCCCATTTCCAGCTTTGTTCCATTCCCCCCAGTCCTATCACTCCCTGATACCCTAAGAAGTCCCTCCCCAGTCCCTCTGATACCTTCACAGTACTTTCTGCTGCTACTTTCAGCCTCGAGTCCCTTGCCAACCTCTTCTGAAGTCCCCCATGGCAGAGGGCAGCCTGCCCAAGGTTTCAGTCCCTGACAGCCTACAAAGTCCCTCCCCAGCTTTCTTGTAGTCCCCTTCAGATACTGAAAGGCCACAAGAAGGTCACCTGGGAGCCTTCTCCTCTCCAGACTGCACAGCCCCAACTGCCTCAGTCTCATAGCAGAGCAGCTCCAGCCCTCTGCTCATCCCTGTGGCCCCATGTTCCTTCATCTCCCAGCTCAAAGATCTTAAAGGTTGGACTGGATGATACTTGTGGTCCCTTCCAACCTGCTGTTCTATGACTCCAAAACTCCTCCTCAGCACGTCTGATGGAGAGAGAGGAGTGCTCATGGTCACCACACTCTTGCCTGATGCTGCCCAACCTCCCAGGAGGAGATTTGCTTCCTGGGATGACCTCCCTGGAAGTCCCTGCTGAAGAACTTCTTCCCAACATCCAGTCTGACTCTCCCCATTCCCAGGTTTGTTCCATTCCCCCCAGTCCTATCACTTCCTGACATCCTCAAAAGTCCACCCCCAGCTTTCTTGTAGCCCCCTTCAGATACTGAAAGCTCACTGCCAGCTCAGCCTCTGCTCTGCCCTGAGGCCAAGCTGCCCTTCCCCACCCAGCTCCCGGCAGCAGTGAAGCTCATCCTGCAGCGATCCATGGGGAACAGCCACTGGATGTCACTGCAGCCCAACGCAGCTGCGCTGCCAGGAGGCTCCCGGCAGGGCACAGTGAAACAGCCTGCGGGTGCCAGGCGCCAAGACGATGGCTGCAGAGCTCCCGGGACACATAACCAGTACATAAAGGGTGGCTGCCGGCAGGATGGAGACTCCCTTTTCACAGGGAGTTCCATGGAAAGGCTCGGGGGGGGCTGAGGCACAGCCCTGTGAGGAGAGGCTGAGGGAGCTGGGGGGGTGCAGCCTGCAGAGGAGGAGGCTCAGGGCAGACCTCATTGCTCTCTGCAGCATATAGAATGGAACAGCAAGAAAGAGAGCCAAAGGCTGACTCCTGAGCCTGGTGCCCCCCAGCCAGGATGTGGATCTGAAAGGTATTAATTATTCCAGCCTGCAGAAGAGGAGGCTCAGGGCAGACCTCATTGCTCTCTGCAGCTCCCTGAAGGGAGGTTGGAGCCAGCTGGGGTTGGGCTCTGCTGCCAGGTACCCAGGGACAGAACAAGAGGACACAGCCTCAAGCTGTGCCAGGGCAGGCTCAGGCTGCATGTTAGGAAGAAGTTCTTGACACAGAGAGTGATTGGCATTGGAATGGGCTGCCCAGGGAGGTGGTGGAGTGCCCATGGCTGGAGGTGTTTAAGAGGAGGCTGCATGAGGCACTCAGTGCCATGGGTTAGTTGATGAGAAGGTGTTAGGGGATAGACTGGACTGGATGATCTCAGAGGTCTCTCCCAGCCTGCTTCATGCTGTGATTCTGTGAAAAGCCAGGGGGTGATGGGGACAAGTTCCTGCTGGGGACATTCCCACTGGGCTCCATGAGGAAATGTTTGCCCACGAGAGCAGGCAGCCACTGGCATCATCTCCCAAGGGCAGCAGTGCAGTGCCCTGCACTGGGCAGTTTGCAGACTCAGCCTGCCAGGCTGCTGTGCCAGCTCATTTCAGCTGCACCATCACCTAGAGAGGTTGGAGTAGATGATCCTTGGGGTCCATTCCAGCCTGGCATTCTGGGATTCTGTGTGACATGTGGTCCCTGGCTTTGAAAGGAGAGCTCTTGGATGCTGCTGTGACACCTATCTGAAGCCAGGTAACTGCTGGCAGCACCACTGGCCTCTTTCCACCATCAGTTCAGCCTAGGACACAGTTCCTCCTCTGAACACTGAACAGGTTTTCCATTCAGAGCTGCCATCTGCCAGCAGGATGAGCCCAAGGGGGAGCTCAGCAATGCCAAGGCTGAGGCTGGAGCACACCTGCCTGAGGCAGGCAGGGTGGCTTTCAGAAGGGGACATGGCCACACAGTGAGGAGTCACTGCCAGCCGTGGATGAAAAGTCCAATGGTGTTTGTCTCTGCTCACAGGGAATTGGAGACAGAACAAGGGGGAATGGCCTCAAGCTGAGGCTGGGGAGGTTTAGTTTGGACATTGGGAAAAAGTTTTGCACAGAGAGAGTGGTCAGGGAGTGGAATGAGCTGCCCAGGGAGGTGGTGGAGTCCCCAAGCCTGGCTGTGTTTCAGGGTGGTTTGGAGCTATGGTTGAAGATGAATCTTGTAGAGCAGGGTTCTAGGTTGGGCTTGGTGCTCCTGAGGGGCTTTGCCAGCCTGGATGGGTCTGTGACTCTGTGATTTACTCTGAGTAGTGAATGCTCATGAAGTGTTTGTTGGCCTTTTGCAGACACAAGAGATGTGAATTTCTACCAGGGCTTGGGATCCAACCAAGGGGCAGCCTGAAACACACCTCACAAAGCTGGGGAAGGGTCTGGAGAACAGGGCTGGTGAGGAACAGCTGAGGAGGTCATAGTTAACTTAAATTGGCCACTTGGTGCTTTCANGACAGAACAAGGGGGAATGGCCTCAAGCTGAGGCTGGGGAGGTTTAGTTTGGACATTGGGAAAAAGTTTTGCACAGAGAGAGTGGTCAGGGAGTGGAATGAGCTGCCCAGGGAGGTGGTGGAGTCCCCAAGCCTGGCTGTGTTTCAGGGTGGTTTGGAGCTATGGTTGAAGATGAATCTTGTAGAGCAGGGTTCTAGGTTGGGCTTGGTGCTCCTGAGGGGCTTTGCCAGCCTGGATGGGTCTGTGACTCTGTGATTTACTCTGAGTAGTGAATGCTCATGAAGTGTTTGTTGGCCCTTTGCAGACACAAGAGATGTGAATTTCTACCAGGGCTTGGGATCCAACCAAGGGGCAGCCTGAAACACACCTCACAAAGCTGGGGAAGGGTCTGGAGAACAGGGCTGGTGAGGAACAGCTGAGGAGGTCATAGTTAACTTAAATTGGCCACTTGGTGCTTTCACTCTGTAGTTGCCAGGATCACTGCCACTAACTGTGCCCAGTTTGGGCACTGCAGTCTAAGAAAGACATTGAGGGGCTGGAGTGGGTACAAAGAAGGACAAGCAAGCTGGTGAGGTTTGGAGAGTAGGGCTGGGGAGGAGCAGCTGAGGGAGCTGGGGGTGTGCAGCCTGGAGAAGAGGAGGCTGAGGGCAGAGCTCATTGCTCCCTGAGACCCTACAGCTCCCTGAAAGGAGGCTGGAGCCAGGTGGGGCTTGGTCTGTTCAACCAAGCAACAAGCAATAGGACCTCAGGTTGCACCAGATGAGGTTTAGGTTGGAGATGAGGAACAATTTCTTTGCTGTCAGAGTGGTCAGGGATTGGCAGGGGCTGCCCAGGGAGGTGGTGGAGTCCCCATGCCTGGGGATGGGCAAGAAAAGTGTGACCATGGCACTTGGGGGCATGGTTTGGTGGCCACGGTGGGGCTGGGTTGCTGGTTGGGCTGGATGGTCTTGGAAGGCTTTTCCAACTGAAACCATTCTAGGTTTGTATGACTCTATCTGTCAGTCAGTCCAGAAAGCAAGAGCTATGCAGGGCTCATACAGCACTGTGTCAAAGTCAGCAGCTCCTCAGCAGGCCACTGACCTGCCTTGGGAAATGCTTCTCTGCTGATGGTTTTTGCTGGGCTGAGGATCCAGCAATGGCTTGTTTGCAGAATTCCCAAAGGAGCTGAGCTCAGACCAAATATTATTCCAACCCATCAGCTCTCCCAGCTGCAGGGTGAGCTGTGCACATTTCCTGCCTGGAAAAGGAATGTGTTGCACTAGCAGAGCTATGAGCTGCTCCCTGACTCTGGTTTTGAGGTTTGACATCTCTGAGCTTCAGCAGGGACACAGAGCTACAGCTCCAGGATCCACCACGTGGCTCACCCAGCCTTGGCCTGTGTGGTCTCCTTGTTTGGCCCCAGTGACACCACAGACAGGCTCTGGCCAGGACAGAAAGCAAGGTCAGAAGTATGGAGTGAGGGGAAAGTGAAGCCAGCTCCACACTGGGGAGTTGTTTGCATTTGCCACCGAGGGAAACATTCCAGCAAGGCCTGGGACAGCCCAAAGGGAGTTTGCTTTGGCCTCCTAACAAGGTCCTTGCAGGCAGAAAGAGAGCTCAGTCCTGAGCCCTGGTTTCTTGCAACTGAAAGGCATTTTGCTGAGCTCATGAGCAGAGAAAGGGCAAGTCAGGAGAAGACACAGAGGGAGGGAGAGAAGGAGGAAGGCAAGGAGAGAGGAGCTAGTGAAAATAAGCCCTGTCTGAGGGCTGCACTGCATTCCAGCTGTGTTATTCTAAGGTTGTGCCACCAAACTGTTGCAATCACCCCAAGTAAAACCTCTGCAGGAGAGGAGAATTTGACTCCAATCTCCTTTTATAGTAACACCCTTTGCTTTCTGCTGCCTCTTAAACAGAAAGGAGAAGCAGCCAGCCAAAAGCAGCTCCAGCTTAAAGCAAGCTGGGGAGCCTTAGGGGTGCTGCTGCCTCCCTGCCTGGTGCCAGGGCAAGGCACAAGGATCTGAGAGGAGACCTCCTCATTCCCTCCAACCACGTGCAAGGAGGTTGCAGTAAGGTGGAGGATGCTTTGTTCAACCAAGTAACCAAGCAGTAGTCATAATTAGCTTAAATTAGCCACTTGGTGCTTTCACTCTGTAGTTCTCAGGATCACTGCCAGCAGCTGTGTCCAGTTTGGTTGGAAGGGACCTCAAATATCATCCAGTTCCCACCCCCTGCCATAGGCAGGGACACCTCCCACTAGTACAGGTCACTCAAGGCCTCGTCCAACCTGGTCCTGAACACCTCCAGGGAGGTTGTGGAGCACAGAAGACCTGCAGGGAGGTTGTGCAACCTCCCTGGGCAACCTGTGCCAGTGTCTCACCACCCTCAATCTGTGCCAGTGTCTCACCACCCTCACTGCAAACAACTTCTTCCCAACATCCAGTTTCAATCTCTCCTCTGCCAGTTCAAATCCATTGCTCCTTGTCCTGGCATTGCAAGCCCTTGTCAATAGTCCCTCCCCAGCCTTCCTGAAGGGCAATCTAAGAAGGGCATTGAGGGGCTGGAGTGGGCACAGAGAAGGGCAAGCAAGCTGGTGAGGGGTTTGGAGAGCAGGGCTGGGGAGGAGCAGCTGAGGGAGCTGGGGGTGTGCAGCCTGGAGAAGTGGAGGCTGAGGGCAGAGCTCATTGCTCTCTGCAGCTCCCTGGAAGGAGGCTGGAGCCAGGTGGGGGTTGGGTTCTGCTCTCTAGTATCAGATGATGGGAGAGGAAATGGTCTCAAGCTGCACTGAGGGAGGGTTAGGTTGGAGATGAGAAATTTCCTTGCTGCAGGAGTGGTCAGGGATTGGCAGAGGCTGTCCAGGGAGGTGGTGGAGCCTCCGTCACTGAAGCTGTACAAAAAATGTGTGGCCATGGCACTTGGGGCCATGGTTTAGTGGCCACGGTGGTGCTGGGCTGCTGGTTGGGCTGGATGATCTCAGAGAGCTTTGTCAACCTTCATGATTCTCTCCTGCTCTATCATCTTCCCCTGCTGGTTTCTGTCACATGGGAAGAGTCTTTTTTTTAAAAACCTCTTTTTCTTTTGGAATTCCAACAGCCCTTGCTGGGCTCTGCTCTGAGCCTCTCTGCCAGCCTCTGTGGCTGCACAGGGAAAGGCTCTCTGCAGCCCCCTGTTCTGGGGCTGTGTGACCCAACTCTGCTCTCTCTGATGGCTCAGGAACCTTTCTGCCACTTTGAGCTTATTTTCTCATCCATCCAAATAGCCCCAACCATTATGGTACAAGCCACAATTTTCTGCCCATCTTCTGGGGCTGCTTTATTTAGCATTTATTTGTCATCTGTGAGCCATGAGCCTGCTGAGGCTGAAGTGGCAGCAGGAGTCCTGCATTGCCTTCAGCCAGGTGAAAAAAAAAAAACAAACCAGGAAGACAGAAAGGAAGCCTCTGACACTACACCTTCCTCTTCTCACCTTCCTGCAGGCCTTCCTGGCAGCCCATTCACAGTATCACAGTATAGCAAGGTTGGAAGAGACCTCAAAGATCATCAAGCCCAACCCACTACCACAGACCTCAAGACCAAGTGCCACATCCAAACCTGCCTTGAACACCTCCAGGGACGGTGACTCCACCACCTCCCTGGGCAGCCCATTCCAGTGGGGAATGACTCTCTCAGTGAAGAACTTTCTCCTCACCTCCAGCCTAAACCTCCCCTGGCACAGCTTGAGACTGTGTCCTCTTGTTCTGGTGCTGGTTGCCTGAGAGAAGAAAGCAACCTCCTGCTGGCCACAACCACCCTTCAGGTAGTTGTAGACAGCAAGAAGGTCTCCCCTGAGCCTCCTCTTCACCAGGCTAAACAATCCCAGCTCCCTCAGCCTCTCCTCATAGGGCTTGTGCTCGAGGCCTCTCACCAGCCTCGTTGCCCTTCTCTGGACACGCTCAAGCACCTCAATGTCCTTCTTAAATTGAGGGGCCCAGAACTGGACACAGTACTCAAGGTGTGGCCTAACCAGTGCAGAGTACAGGGGGAGAATGACCTCCCTGCTCCTGCTGGCCACACTATTCCTGATGCAGGCCAGGATGCCATTGGCCTTCTTGGCCACCTGGGCACACTGCTGGCTCATGTTTAGGCGGGTGTCAATCAGCACCCCCAGATCCCTTTCTGTTTGGCTGCTCTCCAGCCACTCCGACCCCAGCCTGTAGCTCTGCATGGGGTTGTTGTGGCCAAAGTGCAGCCCCCAGCACTTGGATTTGTTGAACCCCATCCCATTGGACTCTGCCCATCTGTCCAGGCGCTCGAGGTCCTGCTGCAGAGCCCTTCTGCCCTCCAACCCACCAACATCTGCCCCCAGCTTGGTGTCATCTGCAAACTTGCTGATGAAACTTGCTGATTGCCTTTACACAGTTCCTCAGTGGGAGGAAAGGAATATTTTGGGCAATTCTAACAGTTACAGGGATTGCTGCATAAAGCAATAAAGCCCAGAGAGGGCAACAGAGTGAGCAGCCACAGAGCCAACAGCAACAAGGGGAGAGGATCCCTCTGGCAGCTCATGGGCTCCTGCCCCCTGCACTCACAGAGCCCAGCATGGGCTTACAAAGGACCTCTGGAGATCATCCTGTCCAACCCTCCTGGGCACCCATAGCAGCTTGCCCAGGAGCACAGTGCCCAGGGAGGGGTTGGAAGCTCTCCAGAGAAGGAGACTCCACGACCTCTCTGGGCAGCCTGCTCCAGGCCTCCAGCACCCTCACACCAAACAAGTTTCTTCTCCTCTTGAGGTGGAACCTCCTGGGTGCCAGTTTGTACTCATTGCTCCTTGTGCTCTCACTGCCCCCAGCCTCTTGCCCAAAGAGTCACACCAAAGAATCTTTTTTTCTCCTGGTCAGATGGAACCTCCTGGGTTCCAGTTTGTGCCCACTGCCCCCTGTCCTATGGCTGAGCACTAGTGACAAGAGTCTGGCCCCAGCCTCTTGCCCCCCACCCTTTATCCCTTGCTGAGCATCATTGTTCAGATCCCTTTTGGGGTTGCTCTTCTGCAGGCTCTCAGCCCCAGGGCTCTCAGCCTTTGCTCCTCACAGAGCTGCTCCAGGCCCCTCAGCAGCTCTGCAGCCTCTGCTGGACTCTCTCCAGTAGTTCTCTGCTGCTCTCAAACTGGGGAGCCCAGAACTGGACCCAGGACTTCAGCTCTGGCCTCACTGGGCCTTGACCTGCTGGCCACACTCTTCCTCATTCACCCCAGGACACCCCAGTGGCCTTGTTGGCCACAAAGGCACCTTGCTGACTGGTGCTGAACTCATCCACCAGCACCCCTAGCTCCTACCTGGCACTGGTGCAGAGGCTTTTGTTTGCACCTGTTCTTTCCATGGGGACAAAGAGTGAGACCAGCTCAGCCTGGTCATCTGCCAGAGCTCACTTTTCACAGGCAGTGTCCCCATCAATGCTCTCACAGTCCTCACACAAGGGGCTGCTGAGCCCACCACAGTTAACCCTGTATGAGCCCAGGGATCAATCAGAGAATGGTTGAGTTGAAAGGAACCATAAAGCTCATCCAGTTCCAACCCTCCTGCCATGGGCAGGATCATCCAGTTCCAGTTGGAGGGAACCATAAAGCTCATCCAGTTCCAACTCTCCTGCCATGGGCAGGATCATCCAGTTCCAGTTGGAGGGAACCATAGAGCTCATCCAGTTCCAACCCTCCTGCCATGGGCAGGATCATCCAGTTCCAACTCTCCTGCCATGGGCAGGATCATCCAGTTCCAGTTGGAGGGAACCATAGAGCTCATCCAGTTCCAACCCTCCCCACCAGCCCAGAGTGCTCAAGGCCTCATCCATCCTGGCCTTGAACACTTCCAGGCAGGAGCCATCCACAGCCTCCTTGGGGAACCTGTGCCAGGGTCTCACCACCCTCAGTCTCAACAATTTCTTCCTCATCTCCACTCTCATTGTCTCCTCTCCCAGCTCAAAGCCATTGTCCCTTGTCCTGGCACCCCCAGCCCTTGTCAGAAGTCCCTCCCTGGCTTTCCTGTAGCTCCCTTCAGGTATTGAAGGGGGAGGTCTGAAGGAGACTGAAGTTCTGGAGGAGACCCCAACTGAAAGCACTCCCCAGGCCTGGTGAAATGAGCCCTGGCAGTTCTGTGCTCAGAAGGCTGCAATCCCTGTCACAGAGACAGGAGCTCCTGATCTGCAGGTTTCCAAAAGTGCCTCTCAATTAATGAGCTTCATTAATTCTAACTGCCTGTAGTGGAGAGGTTAAGAATCATCCTGGGGGGCAGAGTCGAGCAACCAACAGCTCAGGAGCCACTTTCCTCTTTCCCTGGTGGGAAGCAAGGAGAGACTTCTGGAGACCATCAGCTCATCAATTATTTGAAGTGAGTTCCCAGGCTGAAGGAGTTCTCCAGCAGTCCCACATGGGAGCAGAGCTGAAGGAGTTCTTCAGCAGTCCCACATGGGAGCAGGGCTGAAGGAGTTCTCCAGCAGTCCCACATGGGAGCAGAGCTGAAGGAGTTCTTCAGCAGTCCCACATGGGAGCAGGGCTGAAGGAGTTCTCCAGCAGTCCCACATGGGAGCAGAGCTGAAGGAGTTCTCCAGCAGCCCCACACAGAATTACAGAATGAAGTAGGTTGGAAAAGACCTCTGAGATCATCCAGTCTATCCCCTAACACCTTCTCATTAACTAACCCATGGCACCGAGTGCCTCATGCAGCCTCCTCTTAAACACCTCCAGCCATGGGCACTCCACCACCTCCCTGGGCAGCCCATTCCAATGCCAATCTCTCTCTCTGGCAAGAACTTCTTCCTAACATGCAGCCTGACCCTGCCCTGGCACAGCTTGAGGCTGTGTCCTCTTGTTCTGTCCCTGGGTGCCTGGCAGCAGAGCCCAACCCCAGCTGGCTCCAACCTCCCTTTAGGGAGCTGCAGAGAGCAATGAGCTCTGCCCTGAGCCTCCTCTCGTGCAGGCTGCACACCCCCAGCTCCCTCAGCCTCTCCTCCTAGGGCTGTGCTCCAGGCCCCTCCCCAGCCTTGCTGCCCTTCTCTGGGCACCTTCAAGCACCTCAACATCTTTATTAAACTTGAGAGCTGAAGTTCTCCAGCAGTCCCACATGGGAGCAGGGCTGAAGGATTTTTCCAGCACTCCCACATGGGAGCAGGGCTGAGGGACCTCTCCAGCACTCCCACACAGCTCTGAAGAGCTGGAGCAAAGCCAAGAGCCACAGCAGAGAGCACAGGAAGGAAGCCTTCATCCCTCAGGCAGAGCAGCACTGCTGCTGCCCAGCTCAGATGTCTTTAGCCCAGGGCTGCTGTTTGCTCTGCATGGCCTGGGACAGCTTTGTCCTTGCCTGTACTTGTCAGGAAGGGCTCTGCAGTAGGTGTGAAGCTGGCACCAAGCTGGGTGGCTGTGTCCATCTGCCAGAGAGTAGGGAAGCTTTAAAGCAGGATCTGTACCAGTGAGAGCCATGGGCCAAGGCTGACTGGATGAAGTTCAGTAGGGCCAAGTGCCAGGTCCTGCACCTGGGTCACAGCAGCTCTATGGTGAGCTCCAGACCTGGGGATTGTGGTTGGAAAGCTGCAGCTTGGAGAGGGAGCTGGGGGTGTTGGTTGGCAGTCACTGACCACAAGCCAGCAGTGCCCAGGTGGGCAAGAAGGTCAATGGCATCCTGGCTTGGGTGGGCAGGAAGGACAGGAGGTGCCCATCCCCCTGTGTTCAGCACTGGGGAGGCCACACCTCAAGTGCTGTGTTCAGCTCTGGGCCTCTCACTGCAGGAAGGACATTGAGGGGCTGCAGCCTGTCCAGAGCAGGGCAGCCAGGCTGAGGAAGGGCCTGGAGCAGCTGGGCTGTGAGGAGGGGCTCAGGCTGCAGAAGAGGAGGCTGAGGGCAGAGCTCGTTGCTCTCTACAGCTCCCTGCAGGGAGGTTGCAGTGAGGAGGGGGCAGCCTCTGCTCCTTGGTGGCAAGAGACAGGAGCAGAGGAAATGGTTCCAAGCTGCCCCAGGGGAGGCTCAGGCTGACTGCTAGGAAATAGTTCTGCACTGGAAGGGTTCTCAGACATTGGCACAGGCTGCCCAGGGCAGAGTCACCATCCCTGGGGGTGCTGAAGCAGCAGCAGGACCTGGTGCTCAGGTTTAGTGATGATCCTGCAGCGTTGGGTTGAGGGTTGGACTGGATGAGCTTGGAGGGCTCTGCCAAGCAGAGATACTCTGTGGTTCTATGAAACAGGACATGGGTGTCTGGTAATGCCAGTAGGCTCCTTCCTGGTCCCCTGACCACCTGGTAACTACACCTGGCCTGAACCAGAACCCAGCCCTGGCACCACTGCACTGGGGGCTCACTGGGGTTTGGGACTGGTTAACCACTGAGACTTCTCAGCTACCTCCTCCAGCTCCTCTGCTGGAGGCATGCATGGCCTCTTCAGACCAAGGACAACCACAAGCCCTCCAAGCCACACTTGAGAGTGACACAAGCCCTGCAGCCTCATCAGATTGCTCTGCACCTCTGTGCCTCCAAACCAGTGCAGCCTCATCTAACCTCCTCTGCAGGAATGCCAATCCCCAGCCTGGGCTCAGTGGGGTTTGTGGATGTGTGGTAGATGGCCTGGACCACACAGATCCCCACTGACCCCTGGGCTCAGTGGGGTTTGTGGATGTGTGGTAGATGGCCTGGACCACAGAGGGCTTCTTGGTGACTCCTGCAGTTTCAGTTGAGTCAGTGGCATGTGAGTGCCTGCAAATGTCATGGAATCACACAACTGCAGAGGTTGGAAGTGACCCTTGGGGTCATCAAGCCCAACCACTCCCCCAGGGCTCAGGATCCCACTGCTGCTGCTGAGCCATCACCACTAACCCTCAGCACCACATTCACACAGCTTTTAAACACCTCCAGGGATGGGGACTCCACCACCTCCCTGGGCAGCCTGTGCCAGTGTCTGAGAACCCTTGCTGGGAAGAAATTGTTCCTAGTGTCCAGCCTGGACCTCTCCTGGCACAACTTGAGGCCATTTCCTCTCTTGCTGTCACTTGCTCCAGTTTAAGTAACCAGCATGAAGGTACCCCAAGGACACAGCACAGTGCAAGGGACATCATTTCTGAACTTGGACATCCAAACTCTGAGACTTAAAGCACCTTGGAGGGTCCCAGTGGGTGGGCAAAGCCTCCCCAGCCCTGTGAACAATCTGAGTCTGTTAAGATTAGAGAAGAAGAGGCTGAGGAGGGATCTAATCAATGATTACAAATATCTAAAGGGTAGGTGCCAGGCAGATGGGACCTGTGGTCCCCTAGGGACAGGACAAGAGGTAATGAACATAAACTTGACCATGGGAAGCTCCATCTAAACATGAGCAGGAACTTCTGTGCTTTGAGGGGGGCAGAGCCCTGGAGCAGGCTGCCCAGACAGGTTGTGCAGTCTCCTTCTCTGCAGACTTTCAAGGCCCTTCTGGATGTGTTTCTGTGTGACTCTGCTCTGGCAGAGGGTTTGGAGTCAATAACCTTAAGAAGCCCTTTCCAGCCTCTACCATTCTTTAACCCTGCAGCAGAGCCAACCCCATCCCACCAGGGCTGCACTGGGAAGCTCACTCAGTACTTTGCAGTTCCCTGAGCAGCAGGAAGCCTGAGGCACTGCCCATGGCCCAGGAACCTTTGCCAGCAGAGCCTCTGATGGGCTGGAGCCCAGCAGGGGAGCAGAGTGACCAGCACTGGTTGTCCTTCCTGCCCAGTTAGCATCACAGCATCACAGAATGGCAGGGGCTGGAAGGGACCTCCAAAGCTCAGCCAGCCCAACCTCTGCCAGAGCAGCATCTCCTGTACCAGCTCACACAGGAACACATCCAGGTGGGTTTGNTCACCCCCAGATCCTTTTTATCTTTGCTGCCTTCCATTCCCTGGCTCCCAGATGCAGAACTTGCCCAGCTGATGTTCACTTGACCAAAATAATCCTGCAGCTTTGTGAGGTTCATTCTAACCCACTGCCAGCAACCCCCTGTGGGCTGGGGGGAACCAAAAGTGGTTGGGGTGAGACAGGGTAAAAGGAATGCTGAAGGCAGCCACAAGAGCTGCTGTCATATTGGGGTGTCTGGGGTGGCAGCCAGGAAGGGGCAGTGGCATCCTGGGCAGCTTGCAAACAGAAAGCACCACCCTGAGCTGTGGCAGTCAGGATTTTCCCCAGGGCCAGACACAGAGCCAGAGCTGTGCTCCCAGAGCCCCTCTGCCCTCTAGGGCTGCTGGCTGCAGGCTCTCAGAGATCCACACAGATTTGCAGACTGCATCAGGTTGGAAGGGACCCTCAGAGGGCATCCCCTGTGGGCAGCAGGGACACCTCCAGCTAGATCAGGCTGCCCAGGGCCACACTGAGTCTGATCTTGAATGTCTCCTCCAGGGCTGGGGTGTCCACTGCCTCCCTGTGCAGCCTGTGCCAGGCTCTCCCCACCCTCACTGTGCACAACTTCCTCCTGATGTCCAACCTCACTCTGCCCTGCTCCAGTTTGCAACTATTGCCCTCAGCCTATCCCCACAGGCCCTTCTGAACAGTCCCTCCCCAGCCTGCCTGGAGGTCTCCTTCAGATACTGAAAGGTAGCTCTGAGGTGTCCTCAGAGCCTTCTCCAGGCTGAAGAGCCCCAATTCTTTCAGCCTGTCTTCCTAGGAGAAGACATCCCATCCCATCCCACCTCATCCCACCCCATCCCACCCCATCCCACCCCATCCTACCCCATCCCATCCCATCCCATCCTTGGCTGAGCTCCAGGGATGCAGGAGCAGTTTGAGCTCTGCTCCTCTGCACACCTGCAGCTCCACAGCTCTCCAGGGACTCTGCCTCTTGCTTTAAGTTACCTTCCTGAGCAGCCTGTGCCAGGCTCTCCTCACCCTCACTGTGCACAACTTCCTCCTGCTGTCCAACCTAACTCTGCCCTGCTCCAGTTCCAAACCATTGTCTCTCCTCCTGTCCCCACAGGCCCTTCTGAACAGTCCCTCCCCAGCCTGCCCAGAGGTCCCTTTCAGATACTGAAACTCTAAGGTCTCCCTGGAGCCTTCTCTTCTCCAGCCTGACCAGCCTCAACTCTCCCATCCTGTGCCCACAGCAGAGCTTCTCCAGCCCTATGGCCTCCTCTGGACCTGCTCCAGCAGCTCCATTGCCTCTCTTGTGTTGGGGACCCCAGAGCTGGACACAGCACTGCAACCAACCCACTGAACACACAAGTAGATGACCCAAAACTTCCTGAAGATTTGAGATCTGCTGCCTCTAAGCCTTCCTCTCCATCACTGCTGCACTGAGGCTCCAGGCCTGAATTCTCAAGGGCCTTGCTAAAGGAAACAGAATAATAATGGTAACAGCATCTAAGTGTTCCCTGGGGACACATAAGCCAAACCCTCCCCAGCTGCTGGAGCACAGCCTCCAATAACTTGGGTAAAATATCTTTTTCTGGCTCAAACAGCTAAGTTCACAGAGGACTTAGAGTCATAGAATCAGGCAGNCTTCCAGGCTGTTTGCCCATATTGACAAGGACTTGTAGTGAG
>WBNM01040180.1:0-14281 GCA_013399055.1 Ramphastos sulfuratus
TCCGGGAAGCTGCTGTGGGTGTTCCGTTCGTGTCTGTGATCCTGGGATGCCTGCGCGGTCCTGTCTGGTTGTGTGCAAGGGCAGCTGCTTCCTGAGGTGTGGCAACTGTTCAGCTCCTGTCCTGTGGAGCAGGACCCTCTCCAGCATGAATGGAGACATCTTTGGCTTCATGTGGTGGCAGCTGAACCCCATCAGCTCAGATGTGGAAGCACAGCTTGACTGCTGCTGCAAAACAGAGGCTGTCATATGGCATTAAGGCTGCCATTTCTTTTGGTGGCGCATGGAGAGTATAGACAGAGAGATGTTGGTAATGGAAGTGTTAGAATTGCCCTTTTTGGTTTCCTTGAGTGTGCTGTCTTGAATTCATTTTGGTGAGATAGAGGATGAAGTGTGCTTTGGTCAGATCCCTTTTCTCACCAAGTTCTGGATTACTGAGTAACTGCTAGGTGGATACAACTACTTCGGTCTGGGGGAAAAGGAAACTTCAAAGGCTGAGTCTTCTTCTTAACTATTTCTCTATTGAGTGAAGGCCAGTGGCCAATATGGAGTCAAGGAACTGAGTTGACCTTCAAGGACCTTTTTGTGATTAAGGTAACGTGCTAGCACACAGCAGGGGTTGGTGAAGCAGGGAATGAACTCACCTGGAGATGGAGCTTAAATGCATCTTTGAAGTTTTGTATGCCAGTTCGAATGTTTGGAAGTCTGTTATCTGATTTCTTATCTTCTGTTGTACTTTTGGAAGTAGCCCTTGAGAGAGGTGCCAAGTGTCTTGGCAGGTCAGATAACATGGTGCTTAGAAGTGAATGAGTGTCTCCTGTAGCACAGGAGGAGTATCTAGCATCGAGACAGACACTGCTGATGAGAACTGCACCTGAAGTAGAGGCATAATACTATACTTTGGGTCATTAGCAGACATACCATGCAGCAGTTTCCCAATGGAAAGTGTTTTGTTGGATGGAAGCACCAGCTGAATTCCTCACTGGTCCTGATTAGCACCAAATTCTTTCTTTTGGGGGGAGTTGATTTGTTGCTATTGGCAGTGGTGATTTGGTTTGGGTTTGGGGTTTTTTTGAGCCAAACTGCCTTTGCCTCTCAATTTGGCCCTAAAAATCCTGTGGACCTTTGGGAGATTTTGTCACTCCTCCCAGCAGTGCAGCCCAGGTCATAAGAATGACTGCACCTCCATTCCCATTCTGCAAAGTGTTTGCCTGTCCTGCCACCATGCTGCGAGGATAAAGCTGTAAACATTGGGGAATCATTCAGGTGCCACAGAGATGTCAGCCAAATATGTAACTTCTACAGTTTGAGCTGATCCCTGTCTTTGTGGGCACAGTGTGTGCTTAGGAAGCATCGTGTTACAGGCGGGGGAATAGCATCTGTGCATACTTCAGCTGCAGACACAACCATCTGCTGCTCCATTTGGGGCTGCTGGAACCTGTCCAGTCTCCTGCTTGGGATATTACAGCTGAGGCAGAGCCCGACCACAAGAGACAGAAGAACTAGTGTGCCTTTAGGTGCTACCACTATGCTCCATCCTACTGCCAGCAAAGACAGAAAGATGCCAGGGGTGAAGTATTCACAGCCTGCTAGGGCTCTTCACCTTGTGCTGATGTGGAAATGACACAAGAAGATTGCTTGGGTGGTACATCTCAGATTAGCTTTCCATCACTCTATTTCAGGACAGTCAAAAGACATGATCTTCAGACTGGGAAAAAAAAAAACCAAACCCAACAAGCACAAAACAACAGATCAACATCTTTGATAGCATTTATAGCTCTGAGATTAAATGTCCAGAGTGTCACTGCAGGTGATGCTGGGGGTTAGGCCAGAGCACTATGGTGACATAATAGGATTAGCCTTTAGCAGCAAATCCTGAAGTTAAGTCCATTAGCCTGGCTGCACAGCAGGCTGGATGAACACCTGGAGACAGGAGTTATGTAATGGTCATGGGGCAGAATGTGACTTAAAGGAGAGCAGTAAAAAATGGCATCTGTTTTTGCCCATAAATGCACTTGCTCAGACCATTCTAGCATACTAATTAGCACAAAATCTGATGAAGAGCTGGAAGCTCTCTGGTAAGAGTTATTGCTGTCCTATCTGGGAAGAAAGAAAAGGGCTCTGAGTGCAGCAGTTCTGCCCTCTGAAGCAGAAGAGATGTCTCCTACAGTATTGCTCCTGGATAGCTGTTTAGCCCCTGTGAAGTGGCTCATGTGCAGTGTGTTGCAGAAGAGGAAAGTGAAATAATGCTCAGAAGTGCCCAGATGGGCATATCCTGGGAAAAGTCACAGGCTTTACTCTGCTAAATTCTGAGAAGTTAGCTTCTGTCTGGTCTGAAAGTCAGTCCCTAATGCTTAGCCTTCATTACAACCTTTCAGAGATCCTGTGCTATTTCTCTTAAATCTGATATTGGCAAAAGTGGGGCCATAATTGCAGCTCCACCCAGAGTAAGAGCCCACCTAGCTCAGCATCCCACCTCCACCAGTGTCCAAAAGGTAATGCTTTGGCAAAACGTAAGGACAGGTGAAGTATATCATGATGATTCCCAAGGATAGGATACTTTTCTAGCCATAAGAGTGCCTTTGTGGCTCCTAGCAATTCTATCCTAAACTAGTAAATACAAACACCAGCACTGCTGTTCCAAGGCTAACTAGGAAACACACAACATTGGCATTAACCTTCCTATTTTACCCAAACTGTGAGGCAAGCTGCTGCAGCAAGCTGTCTCCTGTCCAGCAATCTGTCCAGACATCCCTGAGATAAAAGGTGTAAATCTCCATGACTCTGCAAGCCATTAGACTATTTGGTTAAGTGTTGTTGGGGTTGGTTTTTTTTTTTTTGTTCTTAGCTCAGGTGTCTTTTGTTTGGCATCTTACTTCTGGCATGCCAGATGAAGGGCAGGGCTATGCAGCTTGCTTTGGATGCATGACAATCTTCCTTTAACATCTTTGCTTTTAATCCTGTCATAATTATATTTGCTGTAATTCTGTCATCTGACTACTGGTACCTAGAAATGTTGAGTGGAGTGATTTGTCAGTCTTTGCTGTTATCTTGCAGGCAGAGGGATCTGAGGGAGGCGTGTGCCTGCCACACACAGCCCAGCGATGAGCGAGAACCCACCTGCCAACCTCAATGCTGGAGAAACTGCTGCAACTGGGCCCACCACACCACGCAAGGGGCCTCCCAAGTTCAAGCAGAGACAGACAAGGCAGTTCAAGAGCAAGCCCCCTAAAAAAGGAGTAAAAGGGTAAAGGCATTTCAGAATGATAAGAAACCAAACTTAGTCAGACGGCTACCCACTGCTAAGCGTCCTGCAGTACCATCTTTCCTTGGGCAAGGAGCTAGGAGAATTCCCCCTGTGCCCTGATGCTGGCAGCTTCCCTGCCTTGAGCTGCTTCTCTTCATCTGCTTTTCACCCATGCTTCTCCTTTGCTGGCTCCCAAGGTGCAGGGCAACTCCCCTTCCTGGGTGCTGCCAGCCCAAACTCACCACTGACCTACTCTTTTCTCCTGTAGGTTTGGAGATGACATCCCAGGCATGGAGGGACTGGGCACAGGTAAGCACTGTGGGGTGTCATTGTCATGCCCTGCTTCAACACAAGTGCAGTGCTTCAGCATGGGAGAGTATTCTCTGGAGGGGAGGCCCCTCTGGCTTCCTGGCCTCTCCATAGCTCTCAGGGTCACCAGGGAAGGCTACTATTGCCTCCACAAGCTGTCACATTTGTGCTTGTGCTTGCATACACTACAAGATAGAAAGGCTGTTCAGGCATACTTCAGTTTCTGAATACTTCCATTTGGCTGCAAAAGTGCATGTTTGTTTTCTGCTAATATCCTGGCTAAGAATTTCAGCAGAATGAGGTTCTCAAAGAAATGCCAAATGCTACACTATTAATACCAAAAATCATAGGAACTAAATCCCAGCTGGTTGAATATTTTGTGTTATCACCAGAATTCCTAATTTTAAGAATTTTATGCACCCATCAGAGACTAAGAAACATGCACTGGATGAGCTGTAGCTAGTCTGAGCTTCTCAGGCATCAATAAAAACTGCACCTATCAAAGAGCTACAGATCCTGAATCTTGTAAACCAAATTACTCAGCACCTGATTTGAGACTGCATGTATCATCAAGGGTATCACATTTTGGCTACAGGTAATTTATAAGAACAGGATAAACCACATAATTGGAATGGATTTTTACACCACACAGCCACTGAAGAGACTATAGGAGGACTGGTTAGAGTTTGCTCATGGAGAAAGATGACACAAGCAAAAATACACTGACCTGGTTCAGTCTAGTAGGTAGTATCACATTTGAAAAGCTCATTTGCTCATTTAATCTTCATCTGGAGTCTCATCTCTTAATGTTTCCTGAGTAAATCAGCCTTTCCAGTAATACAAAGTAAATCCAAGAAGTGCAGTGACCAGAATCTCTTCTCATGCTCTCTCTTTTGCAGATATCACAGTGATTTGCCCATGGGAAGCTTTCAGCCATCTGGAACTGCATGAGCTGGCCCAGTTTGGGATCATCTAAAACACCAGCATCTCTTTTGGTGTCACCTGGTGGCTCCACAGATCCAAGCATGGTCTTCATCACCTTTGACACTTATTTTTGGCCCTTGCATCCCATTCACATGCTCATGGGCCGAATGGTTTTGTAACAGCTAGTTATGAGAAAGTCCTTTGCAAATTAATTTGGCAAAGAAGTTTTATGGGACCCTGAACAGACCTTATGCTCCATGTGATGAAACTAATGAAAAATGTCTTAATATCTCCTTGCACCACATTCTGACTTCTCCCACTGTTGTAGATTTTCACTGTATGTGGAGATACAGGGAGACCATATTTGAATTTTTTCCCCTGGTTAACTATTCCATGTTTAGCTGAGATATTGTGTGTATGTATACCCAGACCTAATTACATCAAGCCTATTCAGCTTTATTCCTTGCCTTCCTGACAGCTTTCTTTAGGGAATTTTGATGGGTACATCCACATGTTATCCAGGCCACCAGTTATTTCCTGAGGATGGATCTGTAGAGAACACACTAAAGTCACCAGTTCACACATAAGGCAATTTTTCTTTAGGAGGTCTTTCCCCAGGGCTTCACCATAAGGAATCTGCTGCTAAGTTTTACCTCAGCAGCAAATGAGGAAAGGGACTTGCAAATGTTGACTCTGTTCTACTGCCCTCAAGCCATGAGCCATGAGACTGTGGCTGCTCTAATAATCTTAAATGAGGATGCACGTCTGAAAGTGGTAGCTGGGTGAATTAATCCTACTATTCCTTCCTTTGTGGTTGCAATCCCAAAGAAGCAGAACTCCAAATGACAAGGTGTTTGCTTTCCTTTGATGGGACACCCCTGTGTGACACTTGCACTGTCCCCATGCCCATACATACTTACATGAGGTATTTTCTGCCCAGGACATGATGGCTGCCAGTTAAGAAGACAGAGAATCGTTGCAATCTGTCACCGGGTGGTGCCAGTAGTCCCACCCCATCTATCAGAAATGGTACTTGCTCCTTCTTCCCTGTGTTTAGCATGAGGCAAGTCTCCCTTCACACACACACCCCCACCCATCATCAGGAAGGCTTTTCTCTTCACCCTCTGGCCACTTCAAGCTCTGGAGCTTGTCTGGACAAGCAGGCAAATGGTGGTTCCCCAGAGAGAAATAAGAGCAAAGCAGGTGGGGAGGCAGGGGGAGGTTAGAATGTGTATATGTAGGCAAGCACAGTGAATCCACTTAACTCTATTGATTTGTGTCTCCTGGTCTCTGGCAGCCTGAGTGCTGGTGAGGCACTCACAGCCACTTAAATGCTTAGGGAAGGCACTGAGATTCCCTTCTGCCCTGGCATTAAGGAAAGGCTTTTTTTTTTTTTTTTTTTTTGTTTGTTTATATGTTTAGAATCAGTGAGCAACCTTTATTGTAGCTACATGACATTCGTAAAGGGAGGTGGCATTTTTAATCATTGCCTTCAGCTTGATGAGCCTCATTGTGTAAGAAATGCCTCCTCCCAGCTTATCTTTCCCATGCCGAACGTGTTCACGAGAGCAAGGAGCGGTTGTGCAGAGGAGAGCAAATCCACAGCCTAAACGATCAATCCCCATGCACAAAGCATTGCTATAAATCTAGGGCTGTGCTATAGTTATCTGCTACTGCTATTCCAGAAATAAAAGCTAGCAGCATTCATTTAAAAATACCTCTTCAGCACCGGAGCTGAAGGAAATCCCTGTTGGAAGCCCAGAGTACAGCTTCTAGTACTCAGCACTCCTGCCATTGGAACCGTCAGTGAACCCATGAGCTGTTCAGGACTACCACACAGCAGCAGCACAGGAGTCCTCTACCGTTTAGCTAATTGCAGCCCACAGCTATTTCCTTGGGCAGAGGCAGTCTGTTCTTTCCACTTACCCCCAGTTTTTCCTGCCTTTCTCACGCTTTAAGGCTTTTCTTTTTTTCCCCTAAGTACCCTTTATGTAAATGATGATTTATTTAGTTTTTACTGTAGGGGATTGATTTATTTTTACCTTTTTTTTTTTTTTCCAAGCTCATGTGCTAGCTCTCCCTTCCTGTGGCTAAATGTGACTGCTCCTGTGTCAATGCTCTTATGCTTTCCCTTACATTACACCATCCTGTGATATGTGATCCTTATTGCACCTTCTTAGTCTGTCCTATCTGGGAAAAGGCCCATTGGATCCAGTTCTGGATCATGCAAGCTGGCTACCTCTATTATCAGTGAGTTTTCCTTTTTTTTTTTTTTTTGTCAGCAGGAGAACAGCAAAAGGAGAACCTTTGAATTAGTCCTTTTGCTCCCTTTTCATACCAGACCTTGGGAAAGCAGTCCAAAGGTAGTGAGATCCTCAGATAAAAAAATATTAAGATAAAAGCAAAGTTCTCCTGAGTCCAGGGACTGCAGCATTTCAGCAGATGGGAGGGCCCTGCTCTGATTGCCATAACCCCATCTCCCATCAGAGAACTACTCCATTCTCCTTCCTAAAGGAATCCAACAGGAATACACACATATCCCAGGTCTCATGCCTGGCTGATGAGCTGTATCAGAAGATGTTTTGAGACAACACAGCTAGTTATTTTTAAAATAATTTCTATTAATTAATTAATTAATTTGGAGAGGAATTGCGAGTCTGAGAGCATCCTCACAGTTGTTTTGTCTAAGTTTTTTTTCTGATGAGCTGAAACTTCCATTTTTCAGACACTGAGAGATGGCTATGGTGCAAGAAAGCAAATAAAGTAGCTTGTTGAAGGACTTCAGTCTGTCTACTTTGCAATATGTTATTCTTTGTTCTTTTACTATAAAAACAAAAGTAACAAAAATGAATAAAAAATGTTTTAAAAATCCTAGGAAAGTAGTCTGACTTGCTTACAAAATGTATCAAGAGAAAAGGACATGAAAAAGGGCTTTTAATTCTAAAACCCTCTGGTAAGGAAAGCTCTGAAAGACACTCACCACTCCTCATGAGAGAAATCCAGCTATTTATCTCCAAGCAACAGGCAATAAAGGCTAACTGTGATATCATCTGAGAAACAGTTTTTTTCCCTAAGTGTATGTACTGTCCTGGGCATAGTGCACATGATTTCCTCAGGGCTCAAATCTTTTGGCCAGTTATGTCTTCTGGGACTCTTTATGCAACTGTGTGTCAGCATGTTCCTAGCCTACAGCAAGAAACGACAGAGAAGTGAATGCTGCTCAGTTGCTTCTCCATTGTTATGACTGCAAGATAGATCTGTGAATACTCATCTCATTTAAACTATATTCTTACCCTGAAAGGTTGGACTAAATGATCCTTGAGGTCTCTTCCAACCTGCTGTTCTATGAATTTCCTTTTTCTTCTTGTTGCTGAATTTTGTAAACATTCATAAGGGTTTCAAGTTTGCCAGGGTAAATTCCCTCTCAGTGTATGCTGCCAGGTCTCAGCCTTATAAAGCGTTTTCTTCTATGCCATCTTTGGAGCTTTTTTTCTTGCAAGTCATCCCTGAGGGTCTGATTTAAAGTCTATTGGTTTTTGAGCAGTCTCTATCCTGTGAGATACAAATACAAATTACTCAGAAATAATTTTGGGTGGATTTTTATAAATCTCTTTCCAACAGCACTTTGAAAAGGCAGAGAAATATCCTTTCATATGTTTACTGCTGTTTAATAGCACCAGCTTTAAAGACAGGTTTAGCTGATACCTGGAAAATCCTGCATCACGCCAAAAGTGCCCCATCCTCACTGGCCTCAGTTTCTGTCTCTAGTGAGAGAGTTAAATAAACCCAAATCTCCACATGAAAAAAAGAAGAATTAACCTTGGGGAAAGTGAGAAACACTTGTTTTGCTTTTCCTCTCCTAAAATATCTGAATCACCCCAAGAATCTCAATTTAGAAAATAAATTTTTTTTTTAAAAAAATCTTCAGTGTAAGTTGGATGAACAAGTTGCCCAGAGAAGTTGTGGTTTGCCTCATCCCTAGAAGTGTTTAAGACCAGGCTGGATGAGGTTTTAAGCAACCTGGACTAGTGGAAGATGTCCCTGTCCATGGCAGGGGTGCTGGAACTAGGTGATCATAGAATCGTAGAATCATAGAATGGTAAGGTTGGAAGGAGACCTGAAGGATCATCTAGTTCCAACCCCCTGCCATTGGCANCAGGACCTTACACAATCTATTCTATGACTCTTCAGGTCAGAAGATGAAATATTCCCAACCTCCAACAGCCTGCGAATCAGTGCCTCACTCAGTATCAAGCCACTCCTGCATTGTTCTGTGGTATTGATCACCATGGTAAGGACCAACAAATACACTCTGACAGCAACACTGTGCTTTGTGAGGCATTTTTCTAATCTATAAAAGGGATTGGGGAGTTAGGAAAAAAATAATGTCAAGAGTATGCATCAGCTGCAGATCTCCAGTGCCTGATTTTTCAGAGTGCTTGACATTGTGTCTTGGTGTTTACAATACAGCTGTCATTGGCTGTAGTTCAGATAGAATCATAGAATCACAGAATCATAGAACGGTCAGGTTGGAAGGGACCTCAAGGATCATCTAGTTCCAACCCCCTGACATAGGCAGGGACATCTCCCACGAGTACAGGTCACTCAAGGCCTCCTCCAACCTGGCCTTGAAACCTCCAGGGAGGGAGCAGCCACAACCTCCCTGGGCAACCTGTTCCAGTGTCTCACCACCCTCACTGGAAAGAACTTCCTCCTAAAATCCAGTCTAAATCTCTCCTCTGCCAGTTCAAACCCATTGCCCCTTGTCCTGTCAAGACCTTGTCAATAGTCCCTCCCCAGCCCTTCCCGTAGGCCCCCTTCAGATATTGGAAGGCTACTATAAGGTCTCCTGGAAGCCTTCTCTTCTCCAGGCTGAAGAGATATGAGTAGTCATTAATGCATCTCACTCTCCCTGAGTCTGATCTCACTCAAACAGCAAGATCTAGGGCCTCAGCTTTGGAGATGTGAGAAACAATGAGTATGTACTTTGAAAGCATTTATGTAATCCCTCATAGGAATGATTTGCTAAGCATCACTCAGGATGGGTAACTTATTCCAGCCAACAGGGAGTAAAACAATCAGCAAAATAAAAAAGAGCAGGCATTAAGTGGTTCAGGTTTATGGCAGGATTGTTAGCACACCAATGGGTAGCAAGGCATGTTCATGCTGAAATAAATTTTTATTCAATTATGGGGGTTGTTTAGTCTGGAGAAGAGAGGGCTAAGGGGACACTTTAATGCTCTCTAAAATTACATGAAAGGAGGCTGTAGTGAGGTGGGTGTTGGTCTCTTCTCCTAAGTAACTAGCAATGAAATGAGAGGAAATGGTCTCAAGTTGTGTGTGATGGTTTGGGAGTTCCCTGCCCCTCCCCCACACACTTTGTAAAATCACCCAGACTAGACTCAGCAGGCTGGAAGTTTAAGGACTGAAGCTCTATTTACAGCNTGGAAGTGCCATGTAGACATGGCACTTTGGGACATGGTTTAGTGGATATGGTGATGTTAGGCTGACAGTTGAACTCAATGACCTTGGAAGTCTTTTCTAACCTTAATGACTCTATGAAAAGAAGTATCATGTAATTAAAATTAAAGATGGTTTCACAAACTCAGAAATGTGCTTAACCCTGGAATTTCCTCATACTGGACTGCTTCAATTTGAAGTCTTACTCTCAGTCCTCATTGCATTGCCAGGATCATTAAAGCTGGGCTCAGCTTTAAGCTGGGCACCTGCACGTCCAGATGTTGTGCTGATTGCCCTAGGCAGGGAGCACCTAATGGATTCCAGGCTTCCCCACACTGCCTGTAATTCGCCTGCAGGGAGTGAGATGGCTGAAGTCTGTGCTGGGAGCACATAAGGACTTCATTCTACCAGCTGCAGCTTTTAGCTTATCTTTAACAAGTGCTCTCATTTTTTTATGGTTACTTTTTTTAAAGTTTAGCATAACTGTGCTGAGATTTTTAGCCCTCATTGCTCCTGCTGGGTGAAAACTCAGTGCCTTCAGGCATTTTCAAGCACTTTCTTATCTCTGGCATTTTTCTGAGGGCCTCTCACATTCCCGAGGCTGTAAATGTAGTGGCTGAGTGTAGCAACCACCAGCATATACGTAGCATGCAGCAGGCTGTTCCAGTGGCTGGGCTGACTGGGGATACAACATAAGTAGATGAACTACATTACCTTCTGAAGTGTATGACTTTAATCAGGGGGGCACTGGGAGTGAAGAAGACTTCTGATACCCTGGGAGCTTGGTCGGGACAGGAAAGGTTCATAGGAAGGAAAGATTCCTTCAAGAACATAGAGAGCAGGGAATAAAAATGTAGTAAAGCCTGTAAACTGCCTGCCAGAACAGTACACTGGGCTCTGCCCTGCAGATGGTGCCAGGCAGGGTATGGCAAATGGCCAAGAAGCAATTGCAGGAGCTCCAAGCCCATTATGGTATTGAAGAAAACCATCCACAAAAGGCACAAACGATCTACAAGGAGTATCCACTGAGCAAGCTTAACTTGATCCCTTACAAGGGGCCTTGCTCTGTGTGAGAGACAGTGGCTGAAGCAGCACAACCATCCAGGAAGAAAAAGACCTTGGAAAAAAACACAGTTCCAGTTCTGGGCCCCTCAATTTAAGAAGGACATTGAGGTACTTGAATGTGTCCAGAGAAGGGCAACGAGGCTGGTGAGAGGCCTCGAGCACAAGCCCTATGAGGAGAGGCTGAGGGAGCTGGGATTGTTTAGCCTGGTGAAGAGGAGGCTCAGGGGAGACCTTACTGCTGTCTACAACTACCTGAAGGGTGGTTGTGGCCAGGAGGAGGTTGCTTTCTTCTCTCAGGCAACCAGCACCAGAACAAGAGGACACAGTCTCAAGCTGTGCCAGGGGAAGTTTAAGCTCGAGGTGAGGAGAAAGTTCTTCAGTGAGAGAGTCATTCCCCACTGGAATGGGCTGCCCAGGGAGGTGGTGGAGTCACTGTCCCTGGAGGTGTTCAAGGTGGGTTTGGACGTGGCACTTGGTGCCATGGTCTAGTCTTGAGGTCTGCAGTAACACGTTGGACTTGATGATCTTTGAGGTTTCTTCCAACCTTGGTGATACTGTGAAATAGCCAAGTGGAGTTGTGATTCTCATATGGAGACAGCTAGCTGTAGGGTATAGATAAAAAAGGAGGACAAAATTTAGCTAGGATGAAACAAGAACAATCTCTCTGAACATAACAAGACATCACAATTCTAAGTAGTTGTTATTAAGAAGTCCTAAGAAATGGCTTCCTTGGGAAAGCTGGCCTCTTGTCCCACGGGAAGGCTCTGTTACTTAGGACATTTGTGACTGACTGTAAAAAAAGCATCCAAGGATCCCCTGCAGAGAACATCTGGTATGGATCAGGCATAGTTCCTGCAGGAAGCAGGGCAGTTGTGCTGGGTCATCACCATCGCTGCTTTCTCTCAGTAGTGATGTACAGAAATGAAGTTTGGGTTTTATATGAAATTTACACTCAGTCATTACAATACCAAAGTTAAATATACAGAAAGCTCTGCTTAGCAGCCATCTGCAAGCTTCTGATAACAAGACACAAATGAGCAAGTGAAGCAACAGAAACACATTAATTTGATGGGGAAAAAAAAAAACATCTGAGCTAAGCTTTCACTCCTGCCCCCTGTTACCTGTCAGGAGTTATTAATTCTCTGTGGAAACCATAAAAAAGGAAGAAGAGTGGGGACCACTGGCTCGGACACACATCCCCATTAGCATCCAGCAGGTCCTCTGCAAAAGATGGATGTACTTGGCCTTCACCTTCAGCAAGCATCAGACAGCCCACAGGACTTCTTGCTGCTGCTGCAGGACCATTTCACCATCAGGGAGCAACTGCAACCAAAAATTCATTTGGAAAAATAAATATAAAAAAAAAACAACATTAAAAATCTAAGGCTCAAATGAAAGAGCATAAAAGTATAGGAGACATTTTCATTTCACTGATCAGCAAGAACTGCTTCTTGGAAAGAAAAACACAGGATCACAGGAAAACAGGATGTTAGGCATTGGAAAGGACCCAAAAAGATCATCAAGTCCAACCTCCCTGGCAGAACAGGACCATACAATCTAGCTCAGGTCACACAGGAACACATCCAGATGGGCCTTAAAAGTCTCCAGAGAAGGAGACTCCACAACCTCTCTGGGGAGCCTGCTCCAGTGCTCTGTGACCCTTACAGTAAAGAAGTTCCTCCTTGTGTTGAGGTGGAACCTCCTGTGCTGCAGCTTACATCCATTGCTCCTTGTCCTATCACAGGGAGCAAGTGAGCAGAGCCTGTTCCCCCACTGCTGACCCCAGTTCTCAGATATTTATAATCATTTATTAAATCCTCTCTCAGCCTTCTCTTCTCCAGACTAAAAAGCCCCAGGTGCCTCAGCCTCCCCTCATAAGGCAGTGCTCCAGTCCCCTAATCATCCTTGTAGCCCTCTCCAGCATATCACTGTCTCTCTTAAAGTGGGGAGCCCAAAACTGAACACAGTAAAAACAGCAAGATTTTACTTCCACATCCTACCTTTAGTCCCAGATTTCTTCACTTTAGAAGATGCAGGATGCACTTTCTTGTGTGCAATGCTATGAAATGATTTTTTTTTTTCTTGCCTCCAGTCTGGCACCATTTCCCTGCAAGGCAGATTAGAGATTTGCAGCTTTATCACAACCATGTAACCTATTTGCCTTCATTCATGGTAATGCCTAATCCCATTTTTAATCTTAATAAGCTCTTTAGTGCAATAATATCCTATGGCACTAAGGCATTCAAGTTAATTCCTTGACTTCAAGCCAGGAGTCTCTTTGGAGCTTTTCCCACTGACTTCCACAGGCTTTGGATCAGGTCAGGCTCCAAAAAAAACCAAAACCCAACCTGCTTCAAACTGGTGAACAACCTGTCTGAAAGAAATGCTATGCTTTTATATCCTTTAAATATACAGTTTTTCTATGCATATAAAAGCTGATTCTCCAAAACTTCAATCAGTGTTTCACCAGAATAATTAGCTACCTTGACCCCAAGATGCTCCTGATAAACTCTGCAGGAAGGAATAATTCCTTACCCTCACTACCCTGGCTGGCGATTCAACATGAGAAGTTTGGAACCTTCAGGTGCCTACTCCCAGAAGAATCTTATCTCTTGATCTACATTACTCAATTAAAAACAAGATTCTCAGGTTCATGCAGACAAAAAAAAAAAAAAAAAAGGACAGAGATAGATTTATTATGAACTAAATTGCAAGAAGAAATTGCCACTAGTCATAATAACTCAATTACAGAGCAAATTTTAAATCGCCTCTTTTGAAGGACTGAGAAAAGTCACCATGTAGGGACCACCTGGACTTTCTCTCTGAGCCCCAAATGAAGGGTCCAAGTGGTCCCCATAATATAAATCTTCTGATGTGCTTTCAAACTGGAATTGTGGATGGGGGCTACACAACAGTGCAGAAACTATTCACTGCCTTTTGTGTGGCTTCACTTTGACACTACTTAAAAATGAGAAGAGCAATCTGTTTCCACAGCCCTTTCAGTGCCTGGGGATTTGTGACAAGGAGATCTTATCAATGTGTACAAATATCTGAGGGGTGGGTATCAAGTGGCTGGGGCCAATCTCTTCTTAGTGGTCAGCAGCAATAAGACAAGGAGCAATGGCTACAAACTCAACATGAGGAGAAACTTCTTTACAGTGAGAGTAAAGGAGCACTGGAACAGGCTGCCCAGAGAAGCTGCGGAGTCTCCTCTTCTGGAGACTTTCAAAACCTGCCTGGATGCATTTCTGTGCAAACTGCCCTAGAGGATCCTGCCTT
>WBNM01040180.1:15521-25995 GCA_013399055.1 Ramphastos sulfuratus
AAAAAAAAAAAAAAGACAGAGATAGATTTATTATGAACTAAATTGCAAGAGGAAATTGCCACTAGTCATAATAACTCAATTACAGAGCAAATTTTAAATCGCCTCTTTTGAAGGACTGAGAAAAGTCACCATGTAGGGACCACCTGGACTTTCTCTCTGAGCCCCAAATGAAGGGTCCAAGTGGTCCCCATAATACAAATCTTCTGATGTGCTTTCAAACTGGAATTGTGGATGGGGGCTACACAACAGTGCAGAAACTATTCACTGCCTTTTGTGTGGCTTCACTTTGACACTACTTAAAAATGAGAAGAGCAATCTGTTTCCACAGCCCTTTCAGTGCCTGGGGATTTGTGACAAGGAGATCTTATCAATGTGTACAAATATCTGAGGGGTGGGTATCAAGTGGCTGGGGCCAATCTCTTCTTAGTGGTCAGCAGCAATAAGACAAGGAGCAATGGCTACAAACTCAACATGAGGAGAAACTTCTTTACAGTGAGAGTAAAGGAGCACTGGAACAGGCTGCCCAGAGAAGCTGCGGAGTCTCCTCTTCTGGAGACTTTCAAAACCTGCCTGGATGCATTTCTGTGCAAACTGCCCTAGAGGATCCTGCCTTGGCAGGGAGGTTGGACTCAATGATATCCGAAGGTCCCTTCCAACCTCTAAAGTTCTTTGATTCTGTGATTCTGTGACTCTGTGATGAGGCACCAAATGTGCACAGGAGGTAAATCAGCTCAGAGCTCAGACACATCTCCAAAGCAAGGGGGTTGCCACAGCTTTACAAGCTACTGCTCACTGACTGGGTTAGAGGTGGTGACCTTTCTGGCTGCTCCAGTTGTCAAATAAAATACAGTTTATGGTGGCTTATGCTTGCATGTATCTTTTCTGCTTGGGTAGAGCTCAGAGGGCAAGCACAACCCATTGCTGCAGCTCAGCTGCTGAGCAGTACTGAGTAACCCAGAATGGCTTCATTATTTTCCATCAGGGATCCATAACCTCTGTTTTGTTTACTAAAGAGATGGTAAAAAGGCCATTTGATCAGACCCAGCAATGTCTTAATGGGACTGCATTTCTGATAGAAGATGAATCTTTCTTCCAGAAGCAGAATCAGATTAGGTGGCTGGAAACTGGTGTTTGATACATTCGGATAAGAACCACATTGCTCATTTCTAACAGAGGAAATAATGAACCTCAGAAACAACTTTCCATGTGATCTGTGCCCTGCAGGTCTTCAAATCAAGATTGTGTGACAGGATGGAGGATAGATATGCTGTAGCTGGCATCTGTGGCTCAGGCAGTTCAAAGCAGGACCACCAGGAGAAGTTCTCAAGTCAGAACTACACAGGGTGTCATCAGGATGATCCCAGATGGTTTTGACAATCTGTCACTCATGCTTACCTCTTAGTGCACAGGTGGGAGCCTATGAGCATGAGCAGGTGATTTGCATTTGCATGAGGTGTATCCAGCAGGCAAGGTCCACACCTGACAGCAGAACCAGATGGAGAACTGCAAATTTCCATGGGATTGGAAAGAGAGATGATAACAATGTATTTATAACAAATGAATTTTAATTAGCAAGAAGGTAGCCAGGACACTCTATTTCCTCAGGGTATGGTCCAGCTGCAGGTGCAAGCCTACTCTTGGGATTTGCTGTTAGCACCAGAACTGGGACTGACCTGACATTGCTTTTGTTCCAGTGCTGGAGGCTGTGAGGCTACAGGTGTGTGACTGTGTGCCCTCTCCAATTCCCTCTCCCACCTCCTATACACAACTGCCTCCTTGAAGCTCCTTTTGAGGATGATGACGGTGGCTGTTAAACATGTCCTGCTCTTCTGCGGCTCCCCACATGCTTGTACTGCTTCTACTTGATGTTCATCCAAGGGTCACTGTGCCCTGCTCCTAGTGCTGGATCCTCAGCTCCTGGTCATGTCAAACTCAAGAATTTCCTTAATACAGAGATGTCCTTACAGGGGACACAGCTTTTTATGGTTAGACAATAATGTCTGTGGTGTATCATAAGAGCAGGAGCTATAGATACAGAATATAAAGGCAATTTGGGTATGTTTTCTCATTTAAAATGTCTACTGGACTTTTTAGGTTCAGAAATACTAGAAAGCTCTCCTTCTGACATTCTTTAAGAGTCTGTAAAAATAGAGCCCTAAAATCTCTGCCCATACCAGCCCATGCTTCTTCTGCTTTGTGCCTTGATCACTTTGAGTGAGGCCATGCAGACCCTCCTGACACAGCATCCTTGTCCTATTCTGTTGCCTCTTGTCATCTTCCAGCCTTTATCCACTTTCTTGTTGCCATATAGGTTCAGCTGAAAGTGGGGCAAAGAGAGCTGGAGTAGCTATTGCCTTCCAAACTGTACTGCCAGGACTGGCCAACAGCACCACTGGCTTGCAAAGCTACAGCTGGCACAGGGCAGCAGGCTACATCCTCTAGCACAGCTTCCCACTGCTGACACTGAAACACAGGGAAGTTCTTCATCCACAGAAACATTTAGAGGGTTTTCAGAAGGTGATGGAAGAGGAGCCATGGGATTAGTAACATCTGAATGCAGAGCACAGGGAGCCCTGCTGCCTCCCTGACCCACCTCACCATGGTAGGAGGGGAACAATTCCACAGTATCTGGGGCCAGGAGCAGGACAGAGGGATTCAGGATACTTATCCCCAATGATGCATGTGTCTCCAGGATAAATTCCCCTTACATGGAAGCAGTGATTTCAACTTTAGAAAATGCCAAATTGCTGATACAGATTTGCTTGGGGGAAACAAAACAAAAACAAACAAACAAAAAAAAATTAAAATATTAATTTTATCTTTTGGCAGCTGTCCCATAAATAAGAACTTTCTTTTACTGGAAGCATAGACAGGAGGCTTTTGTGGAAATACATTGTACTTTTAGCACTATTGAGTATTATCCAAGCTCTCCACAACTGTTGGGAAACAGCTGTGGAGTTCTGTTTGGAGCAGTGAAAGTCATAGTTATGACTCTGAATGACACAAGCACAGAGGTACAAAAAATAGCTTGGGTTTATTTATTCTGTTTTCTGAAATCTATTTAAAAAAAAAAAAAAATCTTCAAGACTGTGAGGCTTTGCCAAAAGTTAAAAATACAATTGAAGAAGTAACAGCCACAGCCTATTCCTAACACCAAGTCAACAGAGTGCTGGAGCAGCTCTCCTATGAGGACAGGCTACAAGAGCTGGGGCTCTGCAGCCTGGAGAAGGCTTCCAGGAGACCTTAGAGTANGCAATAAATAAGAAAAACTACTTGGAATACTAAATAAATAAATAAAATTACCCACAACAGAGTAAGCCTAACCAGTGTCTTTTGTCACACCAATGCACATAGCTCTCACCTCCTCTCCCACAGAAAAGTTTTGAGTGCAGAAAGAAGTTTAGAAAACAATTCATTATCACACACTAAATGTCACTTAGCCACTTTTATTTTTTTAATCAGTTTTGCTTACCCCACTATCCTGACCTAAAAAACATGCCTTCTCTCTCAAATAAGGTAAGAATGCATTTGTGGATTCATCATCCTCTTTTTTTTTTTTTTTTCTGCTGAAAGGCATGCTGTGTCCCAGGAATCTGCAAGGCACCAGGAAAAAAATTTATTAAGTGATTTTCAGCCTGCAGTCTACAGTCCTCAGGGACTCCATGAACTATTTCTAAGGGGTCCAGGATAAACAACCAAGAAAAACAAGATGCTTATCACTATGCTTTAATTTGATGGGCAAGAATTCACACTCCATTAGGATAAAAAAAAAAAATTAATTAACATATTGGAAAAAGATAAAAGACATCATTCAAGGTCGAAGGTGGTCTAGAAAAGTCTATAAACCCACCTAGAGAGCAAAAACCTGCTTCGTACACACCACTTTCTGGATTGTATGAGTTTCCACTATGAAGTTATGATGATTTTATGTGGTTTCTCAGCAGCATTTTGCATCCCATGCAGAATTCTTGCTGCTGCACCTATTTGCTCAGCAGCATTGATGCCAGATAGCTTAAAGCTACTGCAGTGGTTTCACCACCTTTCTAGTGCTACTTTATCTGAGCTGTTGTTATTCCACTGAGTCAGGTGGCTTTGCTTTCATCTTAAAAGTAGAAACATTATTGAACTGTTTGTTTTCTGCATTATAGATCTGCTTTGCTGATGTAGTCAGCCAGCCATGGATCTTCTTGACTCATTAAGCACCATCAGACCTGCACCATATTGTCCTAATTTGAGGACAGATACCTTGCAACAGACAGATAAACTCAGCCTCTTCTGGGTTAATATTTGTCATAATGTCTGTTATATTATGGATCTGTTTGGTGCAGAAACAGGCAACAGAGCATACCTGCATTGTACAGCAGAGCCTGGTGCAAAGGTCACAGAGCTAATGCCCACCAAAATAGTTCTGTATTGGGAAACAGCCTAACTTTTCAGCACAACAGCCTGGCCAGATAATTTTCCCTGCAGAGAAATGAAGTCACTGGTTAAAATGCTGTACTGTTCTCTAGATCTAGACTGCAACCTCAGCACAGCTCTGCTCAGATATTCCAGCCTTAACTGGAGCTAGCCCCAGAACACCTGAGCTATGAAGTACAGGCATGCTGCCTTTGTGCTAGTCCAGCAAATCACCCGAAGGATGCTGAGTATTTCTGCAGAACTGGTTGGCATCTCTGTTGGCTGAGCCCCTTGGCAAACAACCTGCCCCAAGCAAAAAGTGCTGAACCTTCAACCGGATTTGCCTCTTATCATCTTCTCTTGAGAGCAAGGCCAGTCAGGAACTCCTTTTTCAAGACAGCAGCTTGACCTTCAGAGAAACACTGGAGTTGGGGTTCTTGAAGAGAATCCAGTATCTTCAAACCTGAGGAACTGTTCTCTTGGCTACCCTCTGCTAATTGTGCACTTTCCCTTTTTATTTAATCATTCTTCTGCTGAAGAAACCCCAGCCTACTTTGAACCAGTGAGGAGAGGACCATCCCAATTACCTGTACTAGTGGGAGGTGTCCCTGCCTATGGCAGGGGGTTGGAACTAGATGATCCTTGAGGTCCCTTCCAACCTTACCATTCCGTGATTCTATGATTCTATTTTACACAGACCATATCATCTCTAGACAACGTTTCCATAAAGAAATAAATAAGCAAATAGCAAAATATTTTCTATGCTCTTGTGCAGCAGCATAAACCTGCACAAGGGCAGTGTGTTAGAAGTGTAGATGGCACAAGAAGCCATAGCAAAAGAATCTATTTGCCATTCCACTACAGGACTGCTTGGTGTCATTGCCAGGCTGAGTTAGACAGGAAAGCAGATTGCAAACCACTAGGTTAGCCTGAGAGGGGTTTGGCTTTGGGCTATAATTAACACTGTGGAATGTAAATTCAAGTTCATACTCCTTAACAGGGTACTCAATCAGGATAGCTCTTCTCTACATGC
This sequence comes from Ramphastos sulfuratus, assembly GCA_013399055.1. Taxonomy (NCBI): domain Eukaryota; kingdom Metazoa; phylum Chordata; class Aves; order Piciformes; family Ramphastidae; genus Ramphastos; species Ramphastos sulfuratus. The sequence goes on from WBNM01040180.1 coordinate 20,953, forward strand.
TCCTTTGTTGATGCAGTGCTGTAGGATCAGAGCTTGCCATTGGTAAGCACATACTGTCTGCCTACCTGCCCTTTCCTTAAACAGGTCTCTCAACTTTTCCCTCCCTGGAGCATCTTTCCCACCAGCATTTCTCACTGTCTTGCCTATTCCATGCCATTTTTGAAAGTCAGTCACTGTTCTTCCCAGCACTGGTGTCATTGTTGCTCAGCATCAGTCTGTATTTTGCATTTTAGGAGCATACTCTCTGAACTAAAGAAGACTTTTGGTTGGATGCACCTTTCACAGGTCTTCTTGAGTCACGAGGATCTTCGCAGCCTGGTTATCCCTGTGTCCCACACAACTGATCAGAGGCAATCTTTAGTACAAGTCACAAATCCACTGACTCTGTACTGACACTGGGATGCATCAGTCCTGCTAACAGTGATCTATTGCAAGGCCCTTATGACCTGATGGCAAAGCTTTCACTGACTGCATCTCTGCTCTCTAACCACAGCCAATCTCTATGGAGTTTATAGCTACAGAAAAAGAAAATACTATTTCATTTTTTAAAATCAGAAAAACTAATTGAAGCGGTTCCTGTAATTAAAACTCATGTTTACAAAAGAGCCACACAGCCAGCAATGCCCAGTTTAGAGCAAGGAGGGCAGAGGAGGGACTAGACTTGTCAACCTCAGACCCATTGCCACATTGCTACCTAGCTTCTGAAAATTCATGTACTGAGATTCAAAGATAATGCCCTTATCTTCAGATAGAAGTCTTTTGAGCTAGATCTCTGCAGGCTGAAAGTACAACTGTGGACTTACTCTGCATCCTTCTGCAGTGTTTACTATTGGCAGCTATCAGAAACATAACAGTGGGTACATGAACCCTGGGGCCAACCCAGTGTAGCCTGTCTTAGGTCCTAAGCTATTTCAAAAGCCAAGGAACTAATTTCTCTTGCTTCTGATGCCCCTATAGTTAGAAAGACACTAGTGAAAAATGGCTCATGGAAAGACAGTGAAACCAGTAAAAATAAAAAGGGCAAACTGGGCAGAAGGCAGTGTGGGCACAAGCACAGTGCTGGAAAGAGTCACAGAGATTAACCAAACAGAATGGCAGGACAGGGCAGAGCAGGGAGGTAAGGTGTGATGGAGAGGAAAAGGGAGAAGGATTGTTTGGAGTTCAAGCTGTGTCCCAGAAGTGGCCAACTGTGTGGGCCTAGTCATGGCAGATTCACAGAACAGGGAAAACTACAGGGGCCCCTTCACTAGGCCAGGGACACAGTCCCTGCAGCACCCAGCCCTCCAACTGTGAGTAGGTTAGGTAACATCTACACATCGGCTTTCTATGATTAGTTATACTGGCAGCATGGTAGAGGTCTCTAAGGATGGGACTCACCTCTCCTGACTTTATATATCTATAGCATAGTTGCCAAGGGGGATCTAGTCAATAAACCCACTAGAGCTGAAGGACATACTCATCTAACCAAACACAGGCATCTGCATCAGCATGAGATGAATCTCATGCTAGTCTCAGCTATATTGGTTCATCCTCCACAGACAAGATAGGGGGGTTGAAATAAGGTATCTAGTTTAGATGCAGACATTTGTATGTGATCAGAGGTGTGTGCCATACCCAGAACCCCAAAATAGAATAGTTCAGAATGCAGAGAGGCCCAATCCTGACACAATAGTGACAGCAACAGAACACCAATATGGAGCTGGAGAACTTGGATAAAAATAAAATCTGTGGGAACAAACCAAATTCTCAAAGCAGTACAATAACTGTTGGTTAAGTAACAGAGTTTTGACCAGCATTCCTAAAACACCCAAAACCCCTTAGCAGGGCTCAAAACTTTGCTGTGCTAAGCCATATAATGAAAAGATACTCCCTATCCCTAGGGAATATGTGCAGGAGCAGTAAGACCCATGCATGGTCATCACCCGTTATCTCTGACTTTTCTGTTTTTTCTCAGCTGTTTCCAGAATCACTCAAGCATTTTTCTCAAGGGGTCATGCTGGAACACAGCAATATGATTTTGGGAAGCACTTTTGTTAAAACAGGGTTGCCTCAGAACAGGGCACATATTGTTGCTTGCAAACTTTCTGGCACTGTGAGGGCAAGTTTGTACCAGGTTTCCTTTTGGGTGTTCTCCAGTTGTTTCAACATGCCTCAAGAGCTTCAGCAAAGGCTTTAGAACAGAATGAGGTAAAAAAGAAAAATATTAGAAATATTCCCCAAGTATGTGGCAGAAGTTTTTTAATACATACAAGAACCAGAGTGTTTGGGAATGAAACACAACCCCTCAAATTACAAAGTTTACAGAACTCCTTTTTATCTCAGTAAACACAGGAAGGAACTTAAATATTACAACAGCCTCAGAGTAATTTGTTAATGAAGGTAGAAAACCAGATTTCAACTTGTTTACTTTTTCTGTACTCCAGGTTTGAGTGCAGGTGTGTGTTGAGTATCCATTTCCATGTATCTTCAAGAGCATTTTGTTCAGTCTTTAAAACAAGGTCACTTGGCTTTTTAATCCAAATAGAAGCATTAGAATACACTAGTTTATTTGCAGTTGCAGATGAAATCTTCAAAGAAAGCCCAGGAGGCATATTAAAGTTAGTGCCAGGAAAAGGGGAAAAAACAAACCAAAACAAAACAACAAAGAAACCCAAGCAAGAACACAAGAATCAGTATTGGCAGCCAGAGATGTGATGCTCAAGACATGGCCTGAGAGAAGAAAGTATCTGGAAAGAACAGAAAAAGAACAAAGTGAAAACAACTGGATTTAAAGGAGCTTGCTATTTAAAGGAGCTTGCTTGACTAAAAACTCCTCAAATACCTATGAAAATTCATAAACACTTAACAAATCATGCAAGTGAGCTGGTCATATAAGCATACAGAGAGTAGATTATTTTATTTAGCTAAAAATAGCTGGGATATATTTATTTTTTAACAGCTTGCTTCCTGTAAAACAGAGAATGCACCTTTAAGAATTGTGAAATCAAAGGAAAACATGAAAACTAAGTCAGAAATAGAAAAATACATACATGATTGTCTCAGAGAGAAACAAAACAATTACCTTCAGTGCTGCATTTTATCACTCCATAAGCTATGTTACAGCCAAAGGAAAACAACAATGAAAGGAACCAGGTCAGTTCAGGACATGATTTATTTTGAAGCTCCTCTGTCACATGTTTAACAGAAACACATTTCACCATACTGCTAAGAATAGTCCTATAGGAATGGAAAGAAATATAAAGCATGTGTGCACGTTTGCAGCACTGGGTGAAAGGGGCCCAACACAAACCATTACTTCGTTTGGTGCAGCATTAGATGCCTTTTTTTTCACTCCTCCTTTGTGTCCCTTCTGAGTGATACAGTCTTCTTGAGTGATGTAAAGGTGTTTAGATCATTAGCACTGGGGAGAAAACCTTGCACAAGAGTAAAGAAGGACTCCATGGAGGAAACAGCAGTTCAGAGTGTTGTTTGTGGCTCTCAGGAAATGAATGACAATGAATGCTGAATACCATACAGGTACCCCTTTCTTTTTTTCTTTTTTTTTTTTTCTTCTTTTTTTTTAGAAGATTTAAACTGCATGCTGTGATGTGTCTGAGCATTCATATCTAAGCATCATGCTCAGATGAAATCATTGCTATTTGCAGCACCACTAGCATTTACACAGAGGAATGCAACAAGAAATGCAGAGCTTATTTTCATTGAAGAGTTAAATTAAGCTTCTAATGTTGCAGATTGAATGTTGTCTTCATATTACAGAATCATAGAACATTAGTGGTTGGAAGGGACCTCAAAAGATCATCCAGTCCAATCCCCCTGCCAGGGCAGGATCACCCAGAGTAGGTCACACAGGAATGCGTCCAGGCAGGTTTTGAATGCATCCAGAGAAGGAGACTCCACAACCTCTCTGGACCGCCCATTCCAGTGTTTTATCACCCTCACAGTGAAAATGTTTTTCCTTATGTTCATGTGGAACCTCCTATGCTCCAGCCTGCATCCAGGGCCCCTTGTCCTATCATTGGGCACCCCTGAGAAGAGCTGGCTCCATCCTCCTGACACTCACCCCTCACATATTTATAACCATTAATGAGGTCATCTCTCAGTCTTCTCTTCTCCAAGCTAATTTCAAATGTTGCAAATTGAATAACATCTTTCTGTTAACCTTCACCCATGCGTGATGCAGAGCAAATACAAGGTAGAAAAACGTTAATGTTGCCAGGCTTCACACACTTCCCATAATTTCTGTGCAACAAGAAAGGATGAAATTTTCACAGAATTCACAGTGAAACAGTTTACAGAACAACCTCCCACACCTTTTTTGATGATTGCAACCCAGTCCAAAATGATCCCTGCATTTGTCTATCCAGTAATGTATCAGAGGCTCCCCTTTCTTTCCTTTTCTCTCATAGCTGAAGCAGCTGAAGTAAAAGCTTTTTTTTTTATAATTTTTTTTTTTAATTTTGACCAAAGCTGTGGTCTCAGGGGCATTAATAGGGGTTTGCACACTGCCAGATCATTCAGCAGCACAAATTTAATCTCAATCACGTGTGGGCACATGACTGCATTTCTGTCAAATCAGACAGGGCACATGATAGATATTCACTGTCTTTTTTATCAACGAACTTTATGTCAGCCTGGGGAGAATGGATGATGTCTGATCTCTCACAAAGCCAGGCAGTGGAAAGTTAACCCATTACATTACTCTGAACTGCTCTGAGCTGGCAGAAGCAGCACATAGCAGGTCATCACTCTGCAACCTGAGGCTCTGCCATTCTGGATGCTTTTAGGAGAGCCCAAAAAGCAGACAGACTGCACAAGCCAGCCAAGGCCCAACAGAAGCAAAGGAGCCCAGATATTAGCTTACACTGCCAATTTTAAAATGGATTTCCCTCAGCATCCTTGGTCAAAGTCATATGCTGTCCAGCCACAGGGCCACCAAGAGAGATTGATAGTTTCATCGTGTCCAGGTTGGGAACTATAGAGTTAAAAATCCTCTAGGGACTAGAAACTTGTTATTCAATCCCATAATTCTGCTACCTCTTTATA